>JASDQU010218990.1:5068-18052 GCA_032191745.1 Picea mariana | reverse complement strand
TCTTGTGGGTGGGATGGAGTCACTATTCATGAATCTTTGAAAACTTGGTTCAACAACCAACACACTCACAAGTTCAAGGCACTCCCCCTGAAAATGTCCTGAAGTATATTGATAGCCAAGAACCACACACTTTTTTAATATAAGGTCCCATCTCCTCAAATTTGTGATACTCAAATATTATCCATTCTCTCAGTTTATCTTTAAGGTAACCTTACAAAGAAAACAATAATGCATCACGAAACTCATATACAATGTAGTGTCCCCAAGGCTGAGCCCCGTTGCAAACCATGTTCTGAAAGAAATTGTAAATATGTGTTATAGGATGGTGAGCCAAGTTTGTATAAGCCGGTGGGATTATGTGATTGTTAGGCCAGAGAGACTAAGGGTTAGAGGCCCAGGGCCTAACCTTGTACTTGTATGTATGCAGAGCATTTAATAAAATTGAAAAAAAAAAAAAACACCGCCAGGTGCAGACCAACCATGATGAATGAGTGAAGGGGGACTGAGCATCCACAGAGTGGGCAAGGAATTAGGGGATGGAAGGTGGGAAAGGGGCTAAGTTTGAGCCTGGGGGATAAGCCTAGGGGGCTTAAGCCTGGGAATAATATTTTAATATTATCCCAAAAAGACATGTGCATTTTATGTTTTATCCTAAGTTTCTGGCAAGGGGAGGACGTACAAGGGTGATGTGTGCTGGTGGAACGCATGCAGTTCCATGGGTGACAAGTGTCAACCCTGACGCATGCGAATAAAATGGCTAGGGTGAGTCGTGAGAAGGGTTCCTCCTCCATTCTACCCAATTTCCTAAACATGTACAGAGCCCTGGATAGTACGACCAACCTGACTCCTACAGAGAACCTTCGTGCATCCCTGTGATTCGAAAAGTCTGTGTCTGGCTCTGAGAAAACCCATGTGTACATTCCTTGAACGAGAAGCCTATGTTGATTTCAGGAAAGAGTCTGTGTTTGTTCTAGAAAGCTGGTACACCCCTTATCTGTTCTAAACCAGGGAGTCTGAATCGACCTCTGCATGGACGACTCATCACGCATCCCTGAGAATCTAGAGTGTGAGTCTATCCTGTGTTGCCATATTGAGAAAACGAAAGTGTCCCATCCCTGCTAAGCCTGGTTATGCTGTTGCACCTATTTGGAGCTGCCCTGGGGTGTTTGTGTCTGGATTCCCGTTGATTGTGGTGGACGTGTAGCGTTTGGTCCTATGTGGCTTGTTGGCCAGTTTGTACAACACTCTCTCCAGGTGAGAGAGGTGGTTGAAGTTGGAAGAACAGGTTGTTGGACATGTGAGTGACTCCTTCCAAGTGAGAGAGTGTGCAGAGGAAGGAGAGAACTCCTGGAAGGAACCTTGTAGCTTCCATAGAGCCCGGAGACTTTCGGTCCGGCCTGTTCTTGTAACCCAAGGCAAGGGAGATTAGCAGCTGAAGGACTGTCCAGGTGACAGAGAAGGTGTATACTCCTGGGGTGGAACAGGCATGTGGGGAATGAGGGTCTATGGGCAATGTGCATGGGAGGTTCCTGGGAGAGAATTCCATCCTTGTGGCTGTGTGTTGTTTCCCTGTAACCTCAGCCTAGCCTAAGATTCCTTGTCTTGGGGTGGAGCTTAGTCCCAGCTTGGGGGTGACCCACTGCTAAGCTGATGAGAAATGTGGTCTAAGGCCGGGAGGTTTGTGGAAGGCCTGCACTTGGTTGGTGGAACTACCACTGTTCAAAGATAAGTACCAGATGATGCTTTAATTATGTTTCTGTATCTCTGTGTATTATAATCATCATGTATTCTATTGTGCATATCAATTTACTGTTAATGTTATTGATTGTTATAATAACAGTAAATAATATGTTTACTCTGAGCTTAAATGTGTTTCTTTGCTTAAACGCATGTGGATTATATAATTCCTGTATGAGTTATGTACAAAGGGGTGTTATAGATTTCTTTTAAGAGCGTTTAAGCCTTGGTAGCCAAAAAAAGGTGCACTACAGTTCGGTATCAGAGCTATGGTTTCGACACAGAGCCTAGATGGGCCAGTGGAGAAATCTTTGGACTGAGAGTGCGAGGGAAATTGGGTCTGGAAGGCCAATTTCAGACCTTGGTTTGCCCCGAAGTGTCAAGGAGTTACTTGACGAATTTTTAAGATTAGGAGGTTTAGCGGCATGTGAAACCGCAATCGGTGTGGTCTATGGCCACGGGGAAATAGGTCTCCACACCAATAGCGTTAGAACCTTATGATATGCTCGGGAGGGAAGGTGAACCCTCGTGACCATCGAATCTGGAGAGTATGCACAGGGTTTAAATCTCTTTTGAATCGCACAGGAGTGTGGGAATCACGATACGCAAACTCCCGAAAACTCTGAAATGTTGAAAAGATCTACGTCGTAGATCATGCGGAGAAGAACTTGACCGTTGGATCACGTAGTTTAGTAAATAGTGATTTCATGATTTCAACAGATGGAGTTTAGAGATGTGGAGTGCACGAACTCCCGATGCCTGAAACCCTGAAATGCCGAAAAGATCTACGCCATTGATCTGAGGAGGGGATCTGACCGTTGGATTCCATGCTTGGATTGGACGTGGGTGCATGAATGCGTACCACGTGCCAGTGAGTCGAGAAGACATGCAAGAGTGGTGGGACCCGATGACGTCGTTAAAAGTGATGTGGACCCTCCTAAACGTACCACGTGCCACGGTGGTGAAGGGCGACAGCTGTGCTGTGGGCCCTGAGAATAAAGTAATTCGCAATTTCAGGGACTCGCGAGATAAGAGCACGGGAGCTCGACATTGAAACTCGTCAAGTCGTGAGTAGCGAGAACGTGAGGAGAAAAGTCAACATCGCTTCTCGAGGTTTCATGAAAGGAAGGTGCCAGGGTTTGACGCCACAACTCGCGAAGGTGCGAGTAGCAAAGAGTGCTAGCACTTAGCCCTAGAATACGGTCATGCGTAGCAGACGCTAGCGAGGAGGGAGCCATAACCGTGTCGCATCTCGGGTATCGGCATTTAGAGGAAATGAGTCGAAGGTCTTCGACTCACGAACTCATGAGATCGCGAGTTGTGAAAGGGTGACTTTGGTTACGAATATTTCACTGTTGGATCTTCGTGGACCGAGATTCTGAAGTTCAAAAGTCCCAGAATTTGCAGAGCCCAACGAGAGCTCAGAAAACTTATTTGAATCGAAATGTCTTTTGTTCTTGTTCATATTGGTTTATAAATGTTGTGGATTGTTCGTGAGGTTTTAATGGCCTGACAAACTTCGAATTGAATTGCACAGTGTGTGTGCAGAGTTCAACAAGAGTTAGGATTCCAGTTAACCAACGTCGAGTATGGAGTGGGAAAAGGTGCAGATTGCCTCCAAAATAGAGGACAAAAGGGTAGGAAGGGATGTCAACCTGGGAGTTGAAGGAACAAACTCTAATGGGCATGGAAAAGAGATGGATAAGGAAGAACATATGATGCAACTCATCGAAAGATTGTAGAAATATGCCCAGACTCGCCTAGTTGATAGCCGAAAGCTCATGAAAATCAGGGATCGGCAAGGTGAATTCAACTTAAAAATGTTGAAGAGCCTAGAAAGAATAGAAAAGAAATTGGAAAAAGGAAGTGACACAAGTAGATCAAGAAGTGTCAGAACCCCTGAGAGGAGAAGAAGATCGAGGAGTGGTAACAGACATTACCGTCTCTCCCCGAAGCATTTTGGCAATGAGACACACAGTAGTTCAAGCCCATCCCTTACCAGAAAACACCGAAAATCTAGAAAGGATGAATTGAAAGGGGAGATGAACAAGATTAAGCCTCCAACAATTGATGGAGAACATAAGAAGGAGGAAGATACCGAGACATGGTTGCTTGGCATGAGGAAATATTTCCAACTGCAGAATTATTCTGCCCATGCAGAAGGAAGAATTGCAATGTATCAACTGAAAGGAAAAGCATCCATGTGGTGGGATCAGTTTGTGCAGGTGAAACACATCAGAGAGAAAGAGGTCACTTGGAAAGAATTTAAGAGGTATTCCGAGAAGAAATACCTGACTAAAAGGTATTATGACAGAAAGATGAAGGAGTTCTTCGAACTCAAGTTGGGCAGCATGACCATTGATGAGTATGAATGAATTTTTTTGGAACTACTGAAGTATGTTCCGTTCATCAAAGACGAGGCTGACATAATTCAGAGGTATCTGAGTGGACTACCACCTTCCATTGGTGACAAGATTCAGTATGATGATCCTAAGACCATGGAAGAAACCATAAGAAGGGAAAAATGTCTATACGAACAACAAAGAGAAAAGCCTACCTTTCGGAAGGCTTGGGATGACCAAAAGAAGTTTAAGAAAGAACAAAGGCAGAAGGGAAACAAGCCTCCCTTTTTCATAAACAGTCCTTGGGGACAGTCATCTTTTAGAGAGCCCAGGAAAGTTGAAGGGAGTGAGCAGATGCCAAGACCGCCACCTATGGAGTGTTGGGGTTGTAAAGGGAATCATAGGTATAGAGACTGCCCCCACAGAAAAGATAAAGAAAGAAATGTCCATACTGTTTAGCAAGATAAAATAGTGGAGGATATGGGCAGCAGAATGTCAAGGATCTACGTAGCCCTAGACAACAAGCAAGCAAAATTTCAATCGCACATGATTGAAGTGGAAGGTACAATCAACAACCGACCACTTTTTATTTTAATTGATTCAGGGGCTAGCCATAGTTATGTAGATCCTAGAATGGTGGACAGTTTGCATCTAACAAGAAGCAAACATGAAAATCCTTGGCTAGTGAAGTTGGCCACAGGAACCAAAAGGAAGGTCACTGAATTGGTTAAGTCTTGTTTAGTAGACATGAAAGGAATGAGCACCAAGGCTGAATTGAACATTTTGCCTTTAGACTCATACGATTTCTTAATTGGGATGGACTGGTTGGACCAGCACCATGCCCTTCTGGACTGTCGTAAAAAGAGGTTTACATGCCTGAATGAAGAGGGAAATCAGGTAACAGTCCAAGGAATTCCCAAAGCCATGGCTGTTAGAGAAATCTCAGTCATGCAGCTGAAGAAATGTTACCGGAAAGGCTGTCAATTATTTACAGCTCGGGTGGAAGAAGCATCCCAAGATGTAGTCTCGAATCTGGAAGACCACAAGGTACTCAAATAATTTAAGGACGTATTTCAGGAGGTACCTGGACTACCTCTGAAGAGGGACATCGATTTTTTTATAAATTTGATGACGGGAGCAGCTCCAGTTTTGAAGGCTCCTTATAGAATGAGTATGCCAGAGATGAAATAGTTGCAATTGCAGCTCGAAGAGCTACTAAAGAAGGGATACATTCACCCCAGCATGTCACCGTGGGGAGCCCCAATCCTATTCGTGAAGAATAAAGATGGGACGCTAAGACTGTGCATTGATTTTCAGCAGTTGAATAAGGTCATTGTTAAGAACAAGTATCCTCTGCCAAGGATCGATGATCTTTTTTATCAGTTGAAGGATGCAAAAATATTCTCGAAAATAGACCTCAAATCTGGATATCACCATGTGAGGATAAATGATGAGGACATTAGCAAGACCACCTTTAGAACAAGGTACGGTCATTATGAGTTCACAGTGGTGTCGTTTGGATTGTCAAACGTGCCTGCTGTTTTCATGTGCTTATTTGGACAATTTTGTCATAGTCTTCCTGGACGATATCTTGGTGTATTCCAAGACAGAGGAAGAACATGAGAAACACCTGAGAATGGTGCTGCAGGTGTTGAGAGAACACCAGCTGTACGCCAAACTGAGAAAGTGTTCATTTTATCAAAGGTTGATTCATTACTTGGGACACATTATATCTGAAGAAGGGATCGTTGTGGATCTTGAAAAGGTTGAGGCCATCCGAGAATGGCAAGTGCCAAGGAATGTGGCAGAAGTTAGATCTTTTATGGGTCTGGCAGGCTACTACAGAAGGTTTATAGCTGGATTCTCAAACATAGTTCATTCTATCACTTCCTTGCAAAGGAAGGAGAAGAAGTTCTAGTGGACTGAAGAATGTGAGAGCAGCTTCCAATGATTGAAGCAGCTGCTAACTAGTGCTCCAATCCTGAAGATTGCAGATCCAAATAAGGATTACGTAGTGTGCACCGATGTGTGTAAGGAGGGGCTGGGAGGATTTCTCAGCCAAGAGGGATTTGTAATTTGTTATGAGTCCCGAAAGATGAAAGAGAATGAAAGGAATTATGCCACTCACGATTTAGAGCTGGCAGCAATCGTCCACACATTGAGGAAATGGAGACATTACCTCATGGGAAGGAGATTCGAATTAAGAACAGACCACAATGGCCTAAAATATTTATTTGATCAGCCGACTTTAAATCCCAGGCAAATCAGATAGCCAGAGTTCCTGTGTGAATATGACTTTGATATCAAGCATATCAAAGGAAAAGAAAATAAGGTGGCTGATGCACTCAGCAGAAAAGTGCACAAATTACATGCTACAACCATTAGCATGTACAAAACTGAGATTAAAGACAGAATTTTGGAAGCTGCAAATGTTGATTTGCAGTACAGAGGTTTAGTAGAAAAGCTACAGCAGCATGAGAGACCACAGACCAAGGAAAGATACACCTTGGGAACTGATGGCTTACTTCTGTATAAAAACAGAGTGTATGTACCCAATGTCCAAGAATTGAAGCTGGCACTTCTAAAAGAAATGCATAACGTGGCTTATGCTGGACATCCTGGATATCAGAAGACTGTGGCAGCAGTCAAAAGCCATTATTTTTGGCCGGGTCTGAAGAAGGAAATCATTGAATACATCGCCATATGTATGGAGTGCTAGAAGGTTAAGGCTGAGCATAGGCACCCAGCAAGGTTGTTGCAGCCTTTACCCATTCCTGAATGGAAATGGGACGTGGTAACAATGGATTTTATCACAGGATTTCCCAGAACAAGCAAGCAGCATGATTCAATCATGATGGTGGTGGACAAGCTTACTAAATCCGCCCATTTTATTCCACTGAAAACCACCCACAGGGCAGCTGATGTTGCTGATATCTTTTTAAAAGAAGTTGCACGCTTGCACGGAATTCCTAAGACAATTGTGTCTGATAGGGACCCGAAATTCACCTCGAATTTCTGGAAAGGACTGTTCAAAGGATTCGGAACGAATCTGAACTTTAGTACAGCCTATCATCTCGAGTCTGATGGTCAGATAGAGAGGGTGAACAGGGTAATAAAAGACATACTGAGAATGTATGTGATGGATAAACCATCAATGTGGGAAGACTACCTGCATTTGGTAGAATTTGCCTATAATAATGGGTATCATGCATCATTGAAGATGAGCCCATTCGAAGCACTTTATGGAAGAAAGTGCAACACTCCAGTGCGCTAGGATAATCCAGCAGACACAGCAGTAGTTGGGCCTGAGCTGCTCAAAGAGATGGAATATCAAATGATAAAAATTAAACGGAATCTGAAAGCTGCCCAGGATAGGCAGAAAAGTTATGCTGACAGTAATAGAACCCATAGAGAATTCAAAGTGGGTGACCATGTTTTCCTGAAAGTGAAAACTAACAGAAGTTCCCTGAGGTTGGGAAGTTGCGCCAAATTGGCAGCAAGATTTTGTGGGCCATTTGAGATCCTGGAAATGATTGGGACAGTTGCATACATGCTTGCACTACCTGCATCTATGACTGTACATAATGTGTTTCATGTTTCACTGCTTAATAAATATGTACCTGATGCTAATCATGTTATTGATTGGAATGTGATTCAGGTGGAACCAGAAGGTGTCCTGCAAGTGTATCCTGTGTGCATATTGGACAAAAAAAGAAAACATCTCCGGAATCGAGCCATAGAGCTTGTAAAGGTCTAGTGGACCTGGTACGGTCCTGAGGACGCAACATGGGAGCATGCAAATGTTATGCGGGCAGAGTACCTACATCTTTTTGAAATTTTTTGAAAAGCTTGCAGATGTTGTGTAAAGTTGCACTGAGAACAGTGCAAAAATAAGGGGAGGGGGATTGTAGTGTCCCCAAGGCTGAGCCCYGTTGCAAACCATGTTYTGAAAGAAATTGTAAATATGTGTTATAGGCTGGTGAGCCAAGTTTGTATAAGCCAGTGGGATTATGTGATTGGTAGGCCAGAGAACCTAAGGGTTGGAGGCCAAGGGCCTGATCTTGTACTTGTATGTATGCAGAACATTTAATAAAATTGAAAAAAAAAAAAACACCACCTGGTGCAGACCAACCACGATGAATGAATGAAGGGGGACTAAGCATCCACAGAGTGGGCAAGGAATTAGGGGCTAGAAGGTTGGAAAGGGGCTAAGTGTTGAGCCTGGGGACTAAGCCTAGGGGGCCTAAGCATGGGAATAATATTTTAATATTATCCCAAAAAGACATGTGCATTTTATGTTTTATCTTAAGTTTCTAGCAAGGGTGATGCGTGCTGGTGGAACGCATGCAGTTCCATGGGTGACAAGTGTCAACCCTGACGCATGCGAATAAAACGACCAGGGTGAGCCGTGAGAAGGGCTCCTCCTCCATTCTACCCGATTGCCTGAACGCGTACGGAGCCCTGGATAGTACGACCAACCCGACTCCTACAGAGAACCTTCGTGTGTCCCTGTGACTCGAAAAGTCTGTGTCTAGCTCTAAGAAAACCCGTGTGTACATTCCCTGAATGAGAAGCCTGTGTTGATTTCGAGAAAGAGTCTGTGTTTGTTCTGGAAAGATGGTACACCCCTTGTCTGTTCTAAACCGGGGAGTCTGAATCGACCCCTGCGTGGATGACTCGTCATGCATCCCTGAGAATCTAGAGTGTGAGTCTATCCCGTGTTGCCAGATTGAGAAAATGGAAGTGTCCCGTCCCTGCTAAGCCTGGTTATGTTGTTGCACCTGTCTAGAGCTACCCTGGGGTGTTCGTGTCTGGATTCTTGTTGATTGTGGTGGACGTGTATTGTTTGATCCTGTGTGGCTTGTTGGCTAGTTTGTACAACACTCTCTCTAGGTGAGAGAGGTGGTTGAAGTTGGAAGAACAGGTTGTTGGACCTGTGAGCGACTCCCTCCAGGTGAGAGAGTGTGCAAAGGAAGGAGAGAACTCTTGAAAGGAACCTTGTAGTTGCCATAGAGCTCGGAGACTTCTGGTCCGGCCTGTTCCTGTAACCCAAGGCAAGGGAGATTAGTAGCCGAAGGACTGTCCAGGTGACAAGGAAGGTGTATACTCCTAGGGTGGAACAGGCATGTAGGGAATGAGGGTCTGTGGGCAGTGAGCGTGGGAGGTTCCTGGGAGATAATTCCATCTCTGTGGTTGTGTGTTGTTTCCTTGTAACCTCAGCCTAGCCTAGGATTCCTTGTCTTGGGGTGGAGATTAGTCCCAGCTCGGGGGTGACCCACTGCTGAGCTGATGAGCAGTGTGGTCTAAGGCTGGGAGGTTCGTCAAAGGCATACACTTGGTTGGTGGAACTACCATTGTTCAAAGATAAGTACCAGATGATGCTTTAATTATGTTTCTATATCTCTGTGTATTATAATCATCATGTATTCTGTTGTGCATAGCAATTTAATGTTAATGTTATTAATTGTTATTATAGCAGTAAAGAATATGTTTACTCTGAGCTTAAATGTATTTCTTTGCTTAAACGCATGTGGATTATATAATGCCTATATGAGTTATGTACAAAGGGGTGTTATAGATTTCTTTTAAGAGCGTTTAAGCCTTGGTAGACAGAAAAAGGTGCGCTACATACAAACTGACAAGCCTTTGGATTTCCTTAATGGGGCATCCCAAGGGGACCCTTCTATGGGAGGGGTGGGAAATATCCTCCATATTTCAAGAAATCAAACCATTATTTCTTAGCAGGGCTCAAGCCATCCATAAATAATTTCAACAAACTCACCACATTAAAACTTACCCTATATCTAGCTTAGGAAAGAGGAATAACTCATGTTGACATATATGGGAATTCCCTACTAGTTATAAAATGGATGAATGGGGATTTCTCCATATAGAATTACACTCTTATGCCATTATTACAAAATATCAAAAGAAACCTTTAAGACTTCACTCATCTCATTTTTTATCATGTTTACATGGAATGGAACCCATAAGTGGATCTCCTCTCAAAATATGGCTGGCAAATGGAAAAAGGTTCATGGAAGATATATGAAAAAACCCAAGATGACTCCACATAATATCTCCATGACTCTGGGCTCCAAGTAGCATAATTTTCTTTTGAATTTTTTGAACACTTCATACTCTGTACCGATATTATAGGACCTAGTTAGTTTATGATACAAAGTAATATTCTCATAATCATTTTTATAGGTTTATGCATAGTGCATGGAATCTCAAACAATTGTTTTTATTGTCCTTATTGTCCATAATTTTTGGGAGTCTAGTACATCGGAATATGAATACTATGTAGTTAAAAACTAGATATTTGGACAATTTTGTTGGGCTCTCAACTAGAGGAATGCCTTGGGCATCTATGATTGTATTTTTGTTCCACCTTAAAAATAAAATTACTAATTTTTTTTTAGAAAAAAATTGCAAGATGTACATGTTATTCCTTTGGGGCATTTCATAAAAGGCATTTTTAATATACATTTATTGTCGTGCATTAAACTAATAAAAAGATTTTTTTTATGTGTATACACATAATTTGTTGTCTACAATAATACCCATTTAATTACATAAAACTTATTAAAAAAATTAGTTCTTAATTAATGTATGTTTATATATTTTAAATAATATATATTTAATTTCAAGAGATTAATGAAAAACATTTATTTCTATCATTATTCCCTTGAAAGGGTTCAAAGTTTTTATTTTTCTTTTAAAATTTTGTTATTATTTGTTTATTTTTTTTTTGGTAAATAAAAAAGGGTGTTTCCTATTATTGTTCTTTTATAATACAAAAATGCCACATGTCAATAGTCTGCCATCTGTTCCACCAAATTAGAGGAAACTAGAACATGTGGTAGACTATGATACTTTTGGACAAATGAGCTATCCTCCACCTACACTGCCAAATGGAAACCAGAGAAGGTGGTGGATTTATGTTCTTGCAGAAATGTTCTAGGATTATACGACAAAATAAAAACTGAAAAAAAAGTAAACAAAATTGTAAATCTACATCGTCCCATTACAGAGAGTTGGGAAGGAATTGTACAAGGTACCCATTACAAAGAACCATAGATTAATCATTGACTCATGGCAGTATGCTGTATGGAGCTCCGGTGAGAGGTTCGTCCCTGGGTTGGAGCACGAAATGCCTCACACAGGTCAGGAAACGTTGATTTGTCGGTGCAATCGAGAAGGCGTCATACAACATGTCGATCTGCTAACTCATGAGGGTGTCTTGGTGGAGCTGGTCCGTCATTTGGCCTCTAAGCTCAATGATGAGATCTAGCTTCTCTAGTCTGAAGAAAGGTGGCAGAACATGACAGAATTCAGGGATTGCAGTGAGCGGTGGAGGCGCCAAGACAATGTCCTCCGCCTTGACCACCTCGGCCTCTTCCCCAATTTTACTGTCGGTGTCCTGATTTGAAACATTTAAATCCAAGTGGAGGAATTCCCCTCAGAATTCCTCCTCAATTATGTAGGTGGTGCCTTCCATGACATATTGGGCGATTGTTCTCTCTGTGTTGTAGCTAGGGAGCTACAAATCATCTGGAACTATGAAGAGGAGGGATTCTGGAGGAAAATGGATAGGTTCCTCCGGAATCACCTCCTTGACATAAGCCATTGGTGGAGTTCTTGGCCTCACTGAACGCTGAGTTAAAGCTATGGACAGGGCCCTTTCCAACTGCTACACTCGTTTCTATCAAGTGACATAATTGTACCAGGATGAGCCGTGCCTTGGCTTTCCCCTCTCCCTCAGCATGGCTAGGCTAGGAGTGTTGATAATTTGCAGAGTGACTGCGAGGAATACCCATTGTTCGTTGATCCCATTCTCAGAGCATGCAGGGTGGTGGAGAACGAAAGAGAAGTGATGCCAACCTAAGCCGAGCGAGAGAGATAAGCCCATAGTTGATATGACCCCTATACTCACCCAACCTCTTTCATTAAGCCTTGGTTCCACCATTCTTCTAACTCGTGGGAACTGTCCTCTCGTTCTCTGCAGGCAATAATGATCGCCCTTCATTCAAGACTGAGGTGAAGGGTGACAACCTGCCATATTTATGGCTTGCGTTTTGGGCAGGCTACGTGGCCTCTCGTTGCTATGTGGCACCCCATCTGAAAATTATTATTAGTTTATGTTAATAAACTTCTTAAGATGGGTTTCTTTAACCTTCAATTTAATTTATTAATATTAACTATTTAAAACATTTACTTTAGTTATGAATATACTTAATTATTGTGAATGTAATAAATTCATTATTTTTAATTAAAATAATATACTAAATAACTAAAATAAATAAATCAATTAATTTTTATTAAAAAATAATTTAAAATTAAAAGCTAATTTATTAAACTTGTGTTAAATGTTTTTTATAACATAAAATAATCAATTATAAAATAGTAAACACATTTCTTCATACTTAAAAGCTCCATGTCTTATCAAATTTGGATTGTTTGTATCATTAATCCCAACCAAACATTTAATGCATCATGTATAAACTTTTTAACTCAAAAAAAATCACCCACATATATATCGAATATAATCAACACATTTATAATAAAAAAACAAACTCTCTAAGTCAAAAAACATATTTCTCAAATATAACCACACTTACTGCATGAACTATCATTTTGAAATTCAATGCCAAAACATGCTAACATGAACTATCATTTTGAAATTTAATGCCGAAGAATACTAATAAACCTTATAAGTATTTCTCAATGGTAGATTTAATGATAATTGAGATTCAATATTAAAGAATGAAAATAAACAAATTTAAAAGTATTAATATATGGTGAATTTATTTTTGTTATTGTAAAGCTCAAATATTTTTTCATATGTTTGAATGGAGATGTGAAATTCATACCCCTTAAAATAGATTTATAAAAAAACATT
>JASDQU010218989.1:0-18005 GCA_032191745.1 Picea mariana | reverse complement strand
CATGGTTTCTCTTACTCTGCAAAGCGTCTTCCTATGAGGGCTTTCACCATAAGGGGGCCACTTTGGAGTTCATCCATATTTACTTCTTATCAACCATGAAAAACAATAATGAGTCATATTTACATCAAAAAATCGTGGGTCCATTACCCAAACCTTTGTGATATGGGGCTTTCTTCAAGGGTTGACATCAATGACAACCAACCTTAATCAACAAGAATCCCCTTCTAACTTGTTTTCTGACTTCATAGAGTACGTCATGACTTCTTTGACTTCATAGAGTACGTCATGACTTCATGACTTATTTGACTTTGATCGTTTAACCATAGACAATATAGAAATATTGTCACCCAACCATAGGCCGAAGCCACCCTCGACCACCTTAACCTTGACAGAGAAAATAATTGTGGAAGAAATCCCTAGGTCAAAAGAAAACAAAGGTAGTGTACCAATATTCATAGCTAGCATACCAAGCAGAAATTCCAAACCATAAGCAAGAGAAATTCCAAGCCTAAAACCGAAAATACTAGCTGCAGTAATTGTAGCTGCAACTACTCTCCAAACTTGCACACTTACAGAATTTTTGCAATGTGCACTATATTTCTGCATTTGTGAGCTGTGTCTTTCAAATGAGTTGTGGCATCTTGTATTTATACTTCTCATCCTTAGCTGTCTGGGCCGACTTCTCATTATGTAGGCTAAAAACACAATATTAAATATTTTATCTCACCGAATTGTCTTCTAAGGTTATGTCCAATGCTTTAGGGTTTCTTCTTGGTTCCCATAATATTCTATTATTTTCAAGGTTACATGTGGAGGTTAATACCTCTCGCAGCTACCATAATAACATTCCCAAGATCTGACCTCAAATCAAGCTCCAGATCCTCCAATAATGGGAAAAATCCCATTAAAATCAGGCTAAAAACCATAAAAAAAAAATCCAAATAATATAGTTTTACACCCACTTTGGAATAAATATGATGTGCACGCCCCTTTTTCATAGGCTCCTGGTCACGTGGAGGGTCATGTGGTCAAGTGCCAAGTGAACTGGCCCCGCACACCTACTCCACTCCTAGTTCTGTGGGATGGTATATGGCCAGGGCCTAGTCGGTCGGCCTAGCCCCCTGTCGACCAGGCTCTAATCCCCCAAACTTCTATTGTGTAACCTTAAATAAGACTGGGATAGTATGGTTATCAAAATCTACCCATATCCTGATCGGTGTGCCCCCTTTCATGAATTCGTTGGCATGCCCGGAGGTTTCAAGTTTGAATTCGTAGGAGTGCAAACAAACTTTTTGGCTTGGCCCTCATTGGCCTTATCCAGGGTTCCACATGGTGCCCTGTGATTGGGCCACGTGTCACCTCGCAATTTTACCATACACACAATCAGTGCACCATCATCCTGTCCAGTCAACTTGATGAGTCAACTGCACAGTCAACCTTCCTGTTGTTGGAACACGCACAATTTTGAACTTTTGAGAATTATATTTTTAACAATAAAATGCTTACAATATATGTCGTCGATGAGTTGCCTTAATTTGATCGAATGATCCTAATGATCTTCGAAGTTTTGGAGTCGCCTGAGTTTTAAAGAGTAAGTCTCTAATGGTCGCTTCGGAGCTCCACGCTTCGGATGTTCCAACAAGTCTAAAAAGTGAAAACCTCGAAACTTTGAAACCTGAAGATAACAGCTCGCAATAAATTCTAAAGAACTCACGAACATGAGTCATAGGACATGTGTCTTTTAAATATTTCATGGGCTGACACGTGGCACTTATTTTTTACATTTCTGTTGGATGATTCACACATTTTCAAGTGACACGTGGCACCTCTCTTTTCTTGACACATCATCCAAAATGACATCATCTCTGCCACATCACTCCAGGAGATGGCCTTTCGGGAGTTTAACAAAGAGTGAGTTCACAAATCACCAAAGTTTCAAAATGTCAAAGTATTGGACATTTCAAAGAGTAAAAAGGAGTTAATAAAACATTTAATAATGAAAGTTAACCGTGGTTAAGAGTTAATTAATTACTTCGCAGTTTCAGATTTCGGGAAATTTCTCTTGTGCTATATTCAAAACCCTTGAAGTTTGAACTTATGAAACACTTGAAGTTAATACAACATTCTAAACATGATTAAATAAGATTTAAAAGCGATTATTCAGAGATTAACTCCTCTACGGATTCGAAATTCGGGAGGTTTCCACCCTATCACATCCAAAACTATCGAACACAAACCGCCGAAGTATTGATGGAATTTATGATCGATTAAGGATAATGATTTCAAACAGGGATTGTGGATCGCCAGGTAGTCAATTCCATTAAGGTTAATAAATTCTTCGTCAGTAAGGTTGTACGAATATCGATAAACTTTTTTGAATAAAATCACTTCGAATTTCAAAGTCATTTTTAACATTCGAAATTAGCAGTTTTTATCCAGTGAAGAACTCACAGACTTCTCCTATAACAGGTAAGATTATTATGTTTCCTTGAGGATTATGGCGCCGCAAAAAATGGAAAAGAAGCTTGATGCATCAGGTGAGGATTCAAACCCAAATGCATATGATCAGACACTACTCCATGAGTTGCATATGCCATTAAAACTTGGACATAGGTTTTCGAGGTCCTAGAGCATGAAATCATCAACTGTTCTGAAGACTTCGTCGATGAAGACGAGGACTCTTATGAAGCCAAGCTTATAAATGTATCACACTCGGAGCTGCATAAGATCATTGTGCATCCCATAATCATACCTTACAATGATATGATTAGTTGGGATTTGGAACATGTCGACATCCAGACCAGGACCATCATCAACCACCAACAGGTCGTCGTTGGCTCTTTCCGACCAAAACACCTACAAGTAACGTACAAACTCTCCCCTACTCCTAAATACACTTACAATGTCGCATACCTTGTAGAATTCAAGAGAAAATAATGAACCCAATACGTCAGGAGCGGTAATCATATAATCAAGACCTGGTGGGGACATCTAGAGAAATTCAGAGTTGACGCTCATGGTACATACGCCACAGCATCTTTAGATGCTCAAATTTTCTATGTAGACATGATGATATGTCACCTTCTTGAGAAGAAGATCCCTACACATTTATTGGTTGAGTGGGTAGCCATCATGAACAAGGTAGCGAAGGGTTACACTTTCAATTGGGCCAAAATGTTGTTGGATAATTTGGCCAAGGAAATCCTTGATTATAAAACAACAAAATCAAAAGGGCAGTTTTCCCCTTTTTACATGTCGGCATATGTTATGGATGTCATTTGTTTCATGACCCCTTTTCCCCTAATGAACTGGAGTTGGACCCCGACAAGTTATGAACCTATTCATTTTTATCACTCCAAGTTATGGGAGGAGAAAGCCAAGGATTTCTTTTATGAAATCTGTCACAATGTCATAGTGGCTGTTCACATAGCCATTTATGGTCACCCACCTCCCTGGCTTTTAGAGAGGATTATGGGAAACCTAGGAAATCTTGTAGATTGGTTCATTGAGGATAATTTCTCCTATATCATAGTTTTTGGTTGTTCGGTTCCTCCTCATGCACTCCCACAGTTTTTACCCGACAAGCTAGTGTGCAGAGAAGTCACGTACTAGACAGTGGCAGGAGGTATCAGCAAGGAGTTGAAAGAAGCTCAGAAAAAGGTTTGGTCGAATTTTCCCATTCAAGTTAGCATGTTCACATTATTAGATTTTGGTCACTCCAAAGTCGAGGCTGCTACCCTGGGGGATGTCAAATTATTTGACATTGAATTCAAGAAGAATGATCCACACAAGATAGTGGAAATCCATCTAGCTCAGTTTAACATGAAGCGGTACATACATGAGAATTCCCCTTATGACGAAATGTTCAGGGGAGTTAAATCTTATGAGGAATTCCAAAGTAGATTCCAAACCCTACCCCCGAACCAACAAGTTAGTTTCCTCATCTTTCAGAAAAACAAGCGGAACAATTTACCAAATATACTGCAGGGAGAGTCAATATCCACGCCTCCTTCACAGGAAGCTAGGCCTATGGGATCTGATCCAATTTCCTCCACTAAACACAAATCTGAAAAGGTCCTGAAAAGTCTAGAGGTATTATTTCAGGAGATAAGAACGTCACTATCATGACTAAATGATCCACAAGTGTTAGCGTAGTTCGAAGCCTTCATGAATTCAGGAAAAAATTTCCCTCACTCAACACCAGCAACTCCTGATGGCACATCGAATACAACAAGACAGAAACATTCCACCGAAATTGCCTCTCCCATTGCATCATTAACCCCTCTACATACCAGCTTTGGAAATCGTAATTCCGAACTCACTTTCGTAGGTGATATTACTCCTATCTTTCCCGAAGAGATGCCTCCCTCGAATTTCTTTTTCAGAAAGAAACGAAAGGCTATGGTGAAAAGAGAATATCACCACAAGGATGGAGTAATCACTAAAAGGGAGAGACTAGTGTATGACGGGAATGACCATGATGGTCCAGAGTTTGCAAAATAAGTTGCACATTCGTTAGGTGGTTTTTCCACTTCCAATCAATGGTCAGTGGACAATTTGATTGAACAACTGCGACAGAAGTTCTTCTTGGTAAAACACTTACAAAATCAGATATATACTACAGAGAAGACTATCAGAAGCAGGATGAATGAGGATTTTGAGAAAATCAAGGCTAGTGATTGACAGCAAATTAAACAGCTATAGGATAACCTTGAGCTGCTCCACCAGAGTTCAAAAACCAGCCAAGATCTGGTCACTTAACCTGACGCGTTGAAAAGAAAATGCAGGCCAGATTGACCCTAACAGAGGACATAACGATAGATATTTCGGCCTTCAAAACTCAAGCATCGGAAATCAGTGAGAGGCTAGAAGATGCTCAGCAAGAACTTTATCTAAAAGTAGATGCCATCCAGAAATGCTATCAGGTAGTAGACCTTTCCCAAAAATATATCTATGTCAAGGAAAACGAGGCCTTCTCAGCCCGGTCTAAGATTCAAGAAGTTCTCATATGGATGCAGAGAGCTAATGCCCCTAGTTTTCCTCTTCTCTTTCATTCTCAACAAGTAAGAGGCGAAATGGCCCTAAAATCCTGGGAAACAAATCTAGAAGAAGGCAAGAAACTTTCCAGAGAGGTGAAAGAGGCTTTTCTAGAGGCATTGTCATCATTGAACAAAAATTTGATTGAGTTTGAGGGGAACAATATCTCAGAGGCCCTGGGGAAAATTGAGATAGAAATGAACCAGCAAAGCTCTAGAAAGAACAAGGAAGCTACTCAGGAAGCCATCCAAGAGATGATCCAGATTGATATTCTTAAAATCAATGAGTGGTTGGTTAATCCAAATTCATTGTTTCAAGCCACAGTCCAAGAAGTGAACAAGATCCAGGAAAAGTTGCCCCAAATACAGAAGAAATTGTTTTCCTTTGAAGTAAATGAAAGGATTGAGCCTTCAAGATTCGTGATAGCATTGATGGATAGATGCACCTAATACATTGAGCTGGGAAAAGAAATTGTAGCTGGAATCAAATGAGAAAACATGCACAATGTCGACCCCCTCCACCCTCTCTACCTTTCACCCACCAACAGTCACGTGTCTTGTCTATCCCTACCACCCACGTTATATCATCCACTCATCCCACCTCATCATTGGATACTTTCTCCCTCATCATTCCTTTCATGGGCAGTTACTCTTCCCTGTAACCATTATACATCCCTTAACGATCCAACGTTGAGATATTCATATAATATTCCCCCCTATGTCTTCAATTGCAATTCCTTGCCCCACTGAACACACCCAAAGGGATAGATGGAAATGATATCAAATGGCCAAGAAAGTAAGCCAATGATTGTGGTAACACTAATGGACATGTGTATCCAGCTCAAATACTAAAGGAAAACGAGCACTTCTACCAGCAAACGAAGAGATAGAGGAAAGCTCCAGCGAAACTCATCTATATTTACATGTTGTTGTTTTATTCATATATATTATATTTTTAGTTAAATATTGTAAGAAGTCCAATGGTTTTAGTTAGGACAGATTTTGTATAAATACATAGATTTAAGATCTATTCATGGTTGCTTCTTGCAGAATGTAATAGAGAAACTCTTTTTTGAGTATTAATACAAGTGTAGACAGAGATTCTAAGTTTCGTTCAATTTGAGTTATGTGTTCCCTCTGTGTTTCCATTTCTCTGAATTTCTTTCTGTAATTCTTCAAGAGTGATTGATTGCAATTTAGTATTACGTCTACTGTGATCATATTATACTAGAATTTCATTCAGTAAACAGCTTTTCCTATGTTATTACTGTGAGTAAAACAAGACCTGTGATTTGTGTGAATTACTGCATTTTATATCATGTTCAAGGGTGCGTCTTCTACTTTTCTTCTACTGCAAACAAGGTGAGACTTATCTATAATTGATACATGACTTTGTTTAACAATTTTGTAACTCTTTCTACATCATTTGATATTATAATTGCAACTCAGATAACGAGATACAGCCTTTGTACTGTCCTATTATTAATTCCATTTAAAGATTATTTTTCATAAAACCGAAGGTAGAAAAAGAACTTATTAAAACATTTCATTTAAAACCTTTTATGCCTGACATTATTGCTTGAGCCTTAGAATCAATCTCAGGAACAACATCTTTTTGGCGTCGTTGCCAAGGACAAAGAAACGAAATCATTTTCCTTCAGAAAATGACAAGGTAAATTTTGGTCTTTGATGGTGAACAAATATCGAATACGTGAGTAAGGCTTACTTTATCTTTCACCTGGCGACTCCACCATAGACAAAACTAGCATTCGGTCGAAAGAATACCAGGAAAAACTGGGACGAAAAGAAGACTACACTAGTGTCGAATCCCAAAAAATTGTTGAAACCAAAGGGATATCTCAGACAAACTATTGCATCAGCAGGTAAGGTCTATCAACCTAGAGTTACGCAATTTAATATTAAGGTTCCCGTTCAATAAATAACCCCTAAATAAAATTTTAACAAGTTCATTCTGTAGAATCATCAACAAGTAAACCTAAAGTTAAACTTGAAACTCCAGAGGTAATTATTCTCGAAACAAAGTTTGAGATTGACCAAACCATCCATGTTTCATTGATAGATACTTTTACCAGTGAGGAAAAGGATCCCTTTCAATCCCCATTATCATTAATACTCAGCCGATTCGTTTCTTTCTCGAAATCCTGGAGATTATTTTCTATGCCCATATTCCTCCCCTGTTACTTCTCCTATCTATACATCAGGTAAACCTGAGGAACCCAGCTCAAGTTTTCCTTTTCCCCCTCATCTAGATATTTTGTCTCCTCACGATATTTTCCTAAATTTCATTCGCAACATCCCAAAGTAGTTGAAATGTCAGTAGTTCAATGTTTTTAATTTTTTTAAAATCGCCTTTTTAGTCCCCGGAGTTCGTCTCCTAGATTTTCAATGGCCAGTGTTGGAGGTGTTGGTGTTGGTGGTTCCAGAGGTGCAAGAGATGCTGGACAAGATCAACCTCCTAGGATATTTTCCAAGGTAGATGCTAGATATTCTCCCTTAGTCCTTCTTGTTGTCCTGAATGATTTACCCAAAAATTACATGAAGAACCTCCCCAAATTCATGGGAGAAGGGTATCTAACAGCAACAGAACATATAGCCTTTTTCGATCAGTTTGCTTATATCCTTGGAATTGAGCATGAGGATGTTATCTCAAGACTGCTAGTACATAATTTTGAAGGATAGGTAAGAACTTGGTTCAGAGGACTCCCAGTAGGTTCTATACGATCATATGACGATCTGGAAAATGCCTTCCTAAGGCAGTGGGGCGAGACAAAGGATCATATTTATTACTTAACTGAATCTGTATCCTTGAGAAAGAAGAATTTTGAATCAGTCCTTGAATTTATCCAGAGATTTGATAAGCTTTATCACAAAATCCCAGCCAAAGTTAAACCTTCTCAACCAGCTGCAAAAGTCACTTTTGCAGGGGCTTTTGATTCAAATTCCGCTCTACTTTTGAGAGAAAGGAGATCTAGTACTTTAGTCAGGATGCAAGATGATGCCATAGAAATTGAATCTAATATGATGGCATCTGGGAAGTTGAAAACTAAGTTTGATATGGGATCCAGAGAGCCCAGACGTTTTAACTGGATCTGGAAAGTCCACAGAAGAAAAAATGGATGAGATGGAAAAAATTATTAAAGATTTATCAAACAAAATTTCTAGGATGGAAATATATCAAGCCAAACCTGATCCATATGTTAGGAATCAATTCAGGAGAAACCTTAATCCTCAGATACAACAAATACAAATAAGAAATGAGGATCAAAAGATTCAATCTCCGTTTAAAACTAAGAATTTCATGCAGAGAGATGAAGTGAAAGATTATGAGGAGTTAGAGGAAGATATAAACAACCTTAGCGATGATGATCTTGAGCCTCACTTGAACAAGAAAGATTATGAGAAATTATTAGACCTATAATCTTTGTTTAATAACGAAAACATCAACAATATAGGGTACTCTAAGTATAAAGGTCTCGCTGACTCAATAATGGTCGAACTTCAATATAAATATGATTTAATTCCAAGAGAAAAAGTTCTATGAATATTCCACCAAAAAAGATTTTATCTTGAAACAAAGAAAATGTGGTAGCAGTTACTGAACCATCAACTAAAACGCCAGTTTCCCAAACAAAGAAAGTTGAAACAAGAACAGTGCAAACTAAGAAGCCGGAAAATACAGAAGCTGAAGTTCGGACCAGAGAAATTGAAAAAGCAATTGCGGGCTTCAATTTAGAGAATGAACTTAATAAAATTAAAATTTCAATGCCTCTAGTTGAACTTGCTAAAAACCTGATCTATAAAAACCAAATCGCTAAAGCGATAAATTTTTCTGATGTTGAATGTCAAGTTGATGTTATCAATTTGCAGGACGAAAAACCTACAATCATGTGCAGTCCACACATTGAGAACAATAAGGATTATGTTGCTATGTTATATATTACACTAATTGTGCATGATCATTTACTTCACAATTTCATTCTAGACTCAGGAACCTCTCATAATTTAATGCCTAATATTATCATGGAAAAATTAGGCCTTGAAATTACCAAACCTTATCAAAATTTGTACTCATTTCACACTAGAAAGGTTAAGTGTCTGGGTATGATTAAATATTTAGTGGTAAATCTTGCTCAAATCCCTGTGAAAAGTATCCTTACGGATGTGGTTGTTGTTGACGTTCCTGCCAAGTATGGTATTCTTCTATCCAGATCTTGGGGTGCCAAGTTAGGAGGATCGGTTCAGCTAGACATAACTTACGCTACAATTCCAATTTTTGGTGGACAATTCACTCGACTATACAAAGAAACTAGACTGGTGTATACTGTAAGTGACACTCAAAACCCTAATAAATACCCAGTATATGTTGTTTATCAATACTTAGGAAATTGTATATTATCTATAGATGACGATTTTGAAGAATGTACAGAAGAAGAAAATCAAAAAATAGAAATTTCAAAGAAAAATATAAATGTTAGAGAAGGAATGTGGAAAATGTTCTTCGATGGTGCTTTATCCTGCGAAGGAGCGGGATCTGGAGTGTTATTTTTGGCACCAGGGGATGAGTACGCTATTCCTTTCTCTTACAGATTACAATGGGAGGTCAATTATACCAATAATTTCTACAAATATGAAGCTCTATTTTTAGGATTAGAAGCTGCAAGGAAGTTAAAAATCAAACATCTGACAGTTTATGGTGATGCAGAGCTCATTGTAAAAAAAATGAAACAACAGTATCAAGCTAAGCTTCCAAGGTTGATATCATATAGAAATTGCACCTTGGATCTTATAGAGAATTTCTTCTTGTCCTTTAATATTCACTCTACTCCCAGAATGAAAAATTAGCAAGTTGATTCTTTGGCCAAAGTTGTTGCGGGCTTCATACCACCTATTGTTTTGAAACTGAAATATCACATTGAAATGAGATATAGACCTTCTATCTCAAACAATGTTCAGCACTCGCAAGTGTTTGAAGACGACAAACAAATCAAACAGTTCCTAGAAATGGTTGACGAGTTTTTTGAAACTCACATAGATCAAGAAAATCAGAATGATCCTGCTTGGATTATGCAGGAAGGGGAGAACCCATAAAAATTCCAAGATAATATTGCAAATCACCGCATGCTCTTACTTAAGAATAATCAAATTCCCAGAGGCTTGATCCCCTTAGAAAGGTTGTTTGAATAGGATGATATACCTTTAAAGTCTACCTTGCGACCTCAACCCGAAGAAGTTGAAGATTGTAATGTAGGAACTAATGAAGATCCCAAAATGGTCAAAATATCACAATACCTTCTAGACCAAATAAAGCGTAAGTACGTTGAGTTACTTACGCAGTATAAATATGTTTTTGCATGGTATTATGATGATCTAAAAACTTATGATACCTTTATTATTGAACACAAGATTCCTCTAAAACATGGTATTAAACCTTTCAGGAAGAAGCTTAGACAGATAAACCCACTTCTCCTGCAAGTGATATAAAGGGAAGTTAAGAAACTCCTCGATGCAAAAATCATCGTTCCCCTCAAATACTTTGAATGGGTGGCCAATTTGGTCCCTGTTAGAAAGAAGAACAGTGAAATAAGACTTTGTGTTGATTTTAGAAACATAAATTGGTTGTCTCTTAAAGATAACTACCCACCCCCAAAGATGGACCATGTTCTAGAGAAGGTAGTAGAGGATAATAGGATTTCCATGATTGATGGTTTTTCAGGATACAATCAGATCGTTTTTCATGAATATGACAGAGAAAATACTTTGTTTACCACTCCATGGGGAACCTTTATGTATGATAAAATGAATTTTGGTTTGATGAATGCAGCAGCCACTTTCTAGAGAGTGATGGATATCACGTTCGTCGATGAGAGAGACAAATTTGATGTTATTTATCTAGATGATTTGACATCTTTTTCCAATTCTGATGGAGAAAATTTGTTGCACCTTAGATAGACTTTCGAAAAATGCAGAAATTTTGGTTTGTCTCTTAATCCCAAAAAATCACATTTTTCTATGCAAGAAGGTAATATTTTAGGCCATATAGTGTCAAAGGAAGGAATCAAGGTTGATCTTAAGTGATTTGAGGCTATTGACCTGATTCATATCCCTAGAAACAGAAAAGAAATTCAATCTTTTTTAGGTAAGATCAACTTTTTGAGAAGATTTATTCCCAACTTTTTTGAAATAATCAAAATGATTACAGATACGTTAAAAAAGGATAGCGAAGTAAAATGGACTGCATAAGCCAAAGCGTCTTTCGAGCATGTTAATAAATCTATAGGGGAAGCACCAGTACTATCAAGTCCAGACTATACAAAGGAGTTCTTAATTTTCTCTTTTGCTTCTGAACACACTATTGCAGCAGTGCTCCTTCAAAAGAATGAAGAAGGGTTCGAACAACCAATAGCATTCTTCAGCAGAAGCCTCAGGGAATCAGAAATAAGATATGATATGCTTGAAAAACAAGCTTATGCAACGTTGAAGGCTCTCAAGGCTTTCAAAACATATGTTTTGCACTCCAAAATAATTTCTTATGTTCCAGCAAACGCTATTAAATATATCTTGGTTTAGATGGACAGTAATGGAAGAAGAGGTAGATGGTTGGCTAAAATCCAAGAGTTTGATCTAGAAGTGAAACCAACCAAGCTAGTGAAAGGTCAAGGTCTGGAAAGGCTGTTGGCCGAATCAAATTTCAGATCACTTGGAATAAAAAACTTCGAATCACATGATTCTCTCTTGGATATAGAGGAAATTGGCGATCAAGCACCTATGATTCAAATTGAAGATAAGTTTTCTTCCTTTACCTGGTACTGTGACATTGTTACATAACTCCTTACTCTCCAATGCCCAAATGACATGACTCCTTCTAAAGCAAGGAATTTAAAACTACATGCAATTAATTATTGCATTTTTTATGGCAAGTTGTACTGGAAAGACCCTCTGGGTTTCTTGTTGTGTTGCCTAACAGAATCTGAAACAAAAGGGGTCATTGACGAATTCCGTGAAGGAGTATGCGGGGGACATCATACCTGGAGAGGGACAACTTACAAGATTTTAAGGGTGGGATATAATTGGCCAAAGTTATTTATTGATGTGAATGCAAGGGTCGGAGATTGTAATTCGTGCCAATTGTTCGTTGGTAAGCACAAGCTCCTTGCCTTACCTTTAATCCCAGTACAAGATGAAGCTCCTTTCCAACAATGGGGCCTAGACTTCATTGGAGAAATCCATCCGCAATCAAGTGCTCAACATAGATGGATTCTAACCGCTACCGATTACTTAACGAAATGGGTTGAATTCATTCCAACTCGTAATGCTACAGATTTGGTAGTAATAAACTTTTTGGAAGAAAGCATACTATCAAGATTTGGTTGTCCTCGAAAAATAGTCATTGAAAACGCTCAAACTTTTAATTCTATGGCAATGATCAATTTCTGTCAGAAATACAATATTGTTTTAGGTCATTCTACAGTTTATTATCCTCGGGGAAATGGATTGTCTGAATCATCTAACAAGATCTTGATGACTATAATAAAAAAGGGTTTGACAGAAAATAAAAAATCTTGGCATGTCCACTTAAAGTATTCCCTATGGGAAAACTGAATTGGCACCAATAAATCGATAGGTATGTCTCCTTACCAATTGGTTTATGGTACTGATGTTATCCTTCCTATCAATCTTGCTCTTCATGTGATGAAACTCTGGCAGGATGCAAATTAAGAGCCAAACGACGTTACGAGAAGAATGAATCAAATCATCGAAGTTCAGCAGAATAGAGTGGAAGTGGATGATAAGTTTCAAAAGTACCAGGATGAAGGCCCTTTTCGATAAAAAAAATCCAAAGACAGAGAGTTTCTTCCTCGCAATTTAGTTCTAAAATGGGAATATAGGAAGGAATATGCAGGGAAACATGGAAAATTCAATCATCTCTGGTTCGGGCCATTCAAAATTGTAGCTATTGAATGAAAAAACTCCTTCTCACTGGAAAATCTTGATGGAGAAATTATTGACGCTCCTATCAACGGGGATTACTTAAAACATTTCATGCAGTAGTCATATTTCAGATTTCCATTGTATATATCGGTTTGAATTGACTTTCGCTATTTTAATTTTCAATTTTTCTTTTCTCTTTGTAAATTATCTGAGTCATGTGATCATTTATTGTAAATATTTTCAATAAATTATGGTTTCTTGACATCATTGAAACAAAATATAAAAACATTTGTATCACATATCATCTCTATTCTATGGGATTTTCTGACATTTTTCCTTTTATTTCTTTTGCAAAATATATCTTGTTGAACAGGAGGTGAGGTTGATTAAGAATTCGACACTCATTTTTCAAACATTCAATTTCTCTCAAAACAGGCGATGAATTAATGATCTGTCTGGTTGAAAGTTCAAAAGGAAAATGAGGTATGAGTTCCTACCCTTCTAGTTCAAATAAAAAATTTAGGAAATTCTTTGAAATGAATGGGAAGGAAGTTTCACTCATAATAATACTATCACCCGACCTAAAAATCAGAGAGGTATAAAATTACAACTTAAAGTGTCATACTGATAAATTCTAAAGCCATCTCTGAAATTAAAAATAAAATAAAAATAAATAAGCTCGAAGGAAGTCTAAATTAAATACACAAACTTATGTGGGATTGGGATTTTTGTGCCAGGTCCTTCGAATCCTCGATTTGGTTATTTTTTCCTATCCCCAAGTTCTTATCCACTTCATATTTTCTTTACCCTTTCTTAATATTCATAGAAATAAAGAAACTCACCTTGACTCTGAGAACTTAAAAACATATTTTCAAAAAAAGATTAGGCAAAAATCTTTATGCTCCTTTGATTTAAATTGAAAAAGTATGTCTAGGCTAATCCTGATAATTTTAGCTCTTCTATCAGACTTTAAACTGACTAATTCGCTAAAGGTTGATCCCTAGAAAAATTAATATTCCCATAAAATTGTCCCCTATAGGCGAAGGTGTATTGGAAATTGGAAGAAGGTTAGTTTCAAAGTATTCTTAAAATCGTTGACAAACCTTCTTTCCAAAAAATTTAAACAAATATTGTCTCTTGTATGATACATACAGATTGATTGCCCCCACTTAAAAATGTTAAAATATAAGACAGATGGTGAAAGGAAATTCATAATTTGATTTCCCCCATCTTGTCCAAAAGATATGATGAAAGGAAATTCATAGAATGATTGCCCTCATCTTAGCAAAGTACAAAAGTACTAATTGAAGTGGTGAAAGGAAATTCAATGGGAGAAGTGGATAACTTCACCAGGTAATGAACAAGATCACTGGCAGTGAAGCAATATCTATGATATTTTTAAGGTTGTCATACATATCAATATAACATACTATGTCATCTAGTTCTCTTTCTGGTTATATTTACATCATGAACCAAATAGGGATTCCCTAAATAAATTGTTACATCTGCTTAACCTTGATGCAAACGAAGTCGGTCGAAGTCAGATATTTCAGTTAAAGCTATTTTGATTATCTTGGACAATTATAAAATACGTTTTAAGAAAAGGAAATTTTAAATAGCCTAACTTAAGATCTATCATTGAGTATGTTTCAAAGGTTTTATGGATTGGTTGAGTTCATTCTTCTATGAATGATTAATTCTTAAATAAAATTGGAAAATGTTTTTCAAAAATCAGTAATGGCTCCATTTACCCAATAAAGGCACTTGGTCTATTGTTCTTTCGTGCCTCACGGGGAGACACAATCCCCAGATGGATCCTATGTTGGAACAGGCACAATTTTAAACTTTCAAGCTTTATATTTTTAGCAATAAAACGCTTACAATATATGTCGTCGATGAGTTTCCTTAATTTGATCGAACGATCCTAATGATCTCCGAAGTTTTGGAGCCGCCTGAGTTTTAAAGAGTAAGTCTCTAACAGTTGCTTTGGAGCTCCATGCTTCGGATGTTCCAACAATTCTAAACAGTAAAAATCCTAAAACTCTGAAACCCGAAGATAACAGCTCATGATAAATCCTAAAGAACTCACAAACACAATTCATAGAACACGTGTCTTTTAAATATTTCATGGGATGACATGTGGCACTTATTTTTGACGTTTACGTTGGATGATTCACATGTTTTCGAGTGACACGTGGCACCTCTCCTTTCTTGACACATCATCCAGAATGACGTCATCTCTTCCACATCAATCCGGGAGATGGCCTTTCGGGAGTTTAACAAAGAATGAGTTCACAAATCACTGAAGTTTCAAAAAGCCTAAGTATTGGACGTTTCAAAGAGTAAAAAGGAGTTAATAAAACATTTAATAACGAAAGTTAATTGCGATTAAGAGTTAATTAATTACTTCGCAGTTTCGATTTCGTAAAGTTTCCCTTGTGTTGTATTCAAAACCTACAAAGTCCAAACTTCTGAAATGCTTAAAGCAAAACATGATTAATTAAGACTTAAGGGAGATTACTCATAAATTAATTACTTCGCAGTTTTAGATTTCGGGAAATTTATCTTGTGTTATATTCAAAACCCCCGAAGTCTGAACTTATGAAACACTTGAAGTTAATACAACATTTTAAACACGATTAATTAAGATTTAAAAGCGATTATTCAGAGATTAACTCCTCTGCGGATTCAGAATTCAGGAGGTTTCCACCTTGTCACATCCAAAACTCCTGAACGCGAACTGTCAAAGTATTGATGGCATTTATGATTGATTAAGGATAATGATTTCAATTGAGGATTATGGATTGCCAGGTAGTCAATTCCATTAAGGTTAATAAATTGTTCGTCGGTAAGGCTATGTTTCCTTGAGGATTATGGCACCGCAAAAAATGTCAAAGAAGCTTGATGCAGCGGGTGAGGATTCAAACCCGAATGCATGTCATATCAGACACTACTCCATGATTTGCAGACACCAGTAAAACTTCGACGCAGGTTTTGTTAGAAAAACAGGACCACGGAGCAATAAAATAAAACAAATGCAGAAACAAAACACAAAAGACACACAATACAAGAGAGACACAGATTTACATGGTTCACCTAGTGTGGGCTACGTCCACCAGAGAAATTGCCAGGTCCTTCCTNACATTCCCCTCATAAAAGAGGGTTGCCTTCTAGGGAAAAAAACTATAACATAATCTCTACCGTTAGATCTGCGACCTGATAATGAACAGTCCAGATTTACAATGAAATTACAATATACTTTTACAAGGCATGTATTATGCTTCTGTTGTAGATAAAGATATTAATGATTGTTTATTTCTTAACCATGATACTGGACACTCACCCAAGTAGAAATATGCTCCATTTGTACTTATTCTATCATAAATTCAACCCTCCCAATATGCATCTATGTAGGAAACAAGAGATAGATCCTTCCCTTTTGGATACCATAATCCAAACTCTTTTGTACCTTCAAGGTATATGAATATCTTATTTACTGCCATAAGATGTGATTCCTTTGGTGCTTCTTGAAACCTTGCAACCTATCCAATTGTCTCCATTACATCTGGTCTAGAACTTGTTACATAGAGTCCGTTTCTAATCATCAATATGTATTATCTCTGATATCCATATTAGAATCATCATCCTTACTTAACTTACAACTTGTCTACATAGGAGTACTGACAGGTTTGCAATCTATCATTCCAAACTTCTTCAACATTTCTCTTATGTTAAGCCCTAATATTGGCTCATTACCTATTAATTGGGGCATATCATATTAGTAATGCTATTTTATTTATGTCGGATTTAGGCCATTAGTTGTAATTATACCTCCTAGTCTCCTATATATACCAAGGAGACATTTTCATTTTGAATCATCTTGTACTTGAACATTTAAGTGGGGTAAAGGAGGTTTCCCCATCAAAGAGGCTTATTATCTGAAATTCTCTCTGTTTCAAGGCATTGAGTACTTTTTCT
Source organism: Picea mariana (assembly GCA_032191745.1). NCBI lineage: Eukaryota > Viridiplantae > Streptophyta > Pinopsida > Pinales > Pinaceae > Picea > Picea mariana. The sequence goes on along the minus strand of JASDQU010218989.1, from coordinate 1,041 downwards.
GAGGTTTTTCTATGCTATATTGATATTTGGTTCTTAACATATGGTTTCAGAGCTCAAGGTCTTGGGGTTTCGCTACTACATCTGAGACACCCTGGAATTTTTGTTATAACTTTTTTTATACAATGTTTCAAAAGGAACGGTTTGGAGAATATTTAGTAGACGGTTCAAGGTACGTTGGGTTCAAAATTCAGCTCCTAAGGCCTTATAATTTCAGAGATAAAGCTTGTACAAGATAGGGTTCTGGAATCATCCTGAACTGAGTCATTGCGGAATTTTCGCTATAAAAAATTTTCTGTAATGTTTCATACCCTGTACTCTGGAGGCCATTTATAGAAATTAGTAAGGTATCTGTGGTAAAAATTTCAAATNAGTATCTGACTAGTCCTATTGACTAGTCTCAAGAAGGTGTTCTAGGTAAAACAATCATAACTTATTCCTAGAGTATCTGAATTGAGTGGGACTAGTTGCATTGAATCGTGGATAGTCTGTAGTCTTTTGGATGTGAGTTTCAGAATTTTATATCAATTATGTTGGGCGGGGCACGCTATACAAGTGAGATCTCTTGGAAATGCCAAGAATCGACAAGTTGTGGGGAAGTTACCGTAAATTCCACTTGGCACATCCAATTTTGATCAGACCTGTGGCATTGCAGAGAACAAATATCAGATAACTACATAAAAGAAATTTTCATACCCCAAAGGGCCGAAACTTGGGATATACAATAGAATAAATATTGTCTAGCAGAACCACCTCAAAATAAAGGTTCAAAAGTGATACTTGGCCAACATGCCACCCAAAAAGGAATATTCTACACCAACTAAGCCTCCAAAAAATCCTACTTGGACTCTTGATGAAGGTGAATAAATGCATAGGGACATAAATGATTTACAAAATAAGATAGTTACAAAATATGAACTACAAGAGATGATGGAGGGTTTAAAAGGGGAGATCATGGAAGTATTGAAAAATTTCGTAATAGAGAAGACACCTGAAAGTGAAAATGCATCCCATGAAATTCATAATGAGGACACAAGGAAGGTG
>JASDQU010218988.1:0-18005 GCA_032191745.1 Picea mariana | reverse complement strand
CAATCTGACGGCGCCGATCACTTCTTCTCCATGCCAACAACTCCACTTAACATCTGCGCAGTTTCTCCCAATCCAGCAGCTGTCGGGATTTTTGAGTGAGATCCGACGGCTCTCAATCTCTTTCCTGTGCTCCTTGCCCGTAAAAGAGCGCTATGCCTCCTGAGCTTATTCTCCTCGAATCCTTAAAGGGTTTTATCCTTCTTATCCTACCAGCTCTGCTGTTTCCATCAATGACAATGACAATCAATACACATTCGTTGCTTGTTCAATATTTTCCAACATTTTGATGGTGCTTCATCTTGTGAAGGAGCAAGAGCGGGAGTACTATTTTTGGCACCCAACGATGAATTTATTATTCATTTTTCTTACAGATTACAATGGGACATAGATTACACTAACAATGTATGTGAATATGAAGCCTTGGTCTTAGGGTTAGAGGCTTCCAAGAAATTGAAAATTAAGAACTTAGAAGTCTATGGTGATGCCAAACTAATTATAAAACAAATAAATCGTCAGTACCAGGATAAACACCCAAGGTTGAGATCTTATAGAAATTGTGTCTGGGATCTGATCGAGAATTTCTTCTCATCGGTTAATGTTCATTACATCCCCAGAATAGAAAACCAACGGGAAGATTCTTTGGCCAAAGCAACCTCAATGTTCTTGCCTCCTATGGTTTTGAAACTGAATTACTATATAGAGATGAGACATAGACCTTCAATACCGAATAATATTCGACATTGGAAGGTTTTCTAAGACGATGAACAAATCAGGAAATTTTTAAAAATGGTGAATGACTTTTCCGAAACACATATGGACCAAGAAAATCAGAATGATCCCGCTTGGATTATGCAGGAAGGAGAAGACCCTCAAGAATTTCAAGATAAAATTTCTAACCATCGTATGCTTATTTTGAAAAATAATTAGATCCTCGAAGGCTTGATCCCCTTGGAGAGTTTGTTTACTCACGATGACATTCCTTTGAAGTCTACTTTACAGCCTCAGCTAGAAGAAGTTGAAGACTGTAATATAGGCACCAACGAAAATCCTAGGTTGGTAAAATTATCCAAATACCTTCCTCCTGAGATAAAAATTAAGTATGTTGAGTTGCTCAAACAGTATAAAGATGTGTTTGCCTGGTCCTATGATGAATTAAGAAATTATGATACCACCATAATGGAATAAAAAATTCCTCTGAAGCCATGTGTAAAACCTTTGAGACAGATAAATCCTATATTGTTGCCTGTAATATAGAAGGAGGCAAAGAAACTTCTAGATGCCAAAATCATTGTCCCACTTAGATACTTCGAGTGGGTAGCTAATTTAGTTCTGGTAAGAAAGAAGAATGGTGAAATCAGACTATGTGTAGACTTCAAAATTTAAACAGATCATCACTCAAAGACAATTATCCATTGCCAAAAATGGATCACGTGTTGGAAAAAGTAGTAGGAGCTAATAGAATGTCTATGATTGATGGATTTTTGGGCTACAATCAAATTGCAGTACATGAATATGATAAAAAGAAAACTGTGTTTACTACCCCTTTGGGTACCTTTATGTATGATAAAATGCCTTTCGTTTTGATGAATGCAGGAGATACCTTCTAAAGAGCTATGGATATCACCTTTATCGGTGAAAGAGATAAGTTTTTCATTATTTATCTTGATGATCTAACTGTTTTTTCTAAATCTGATGCAAAGCACCTAACACACCTCAAGCAGACATTTGAAAAATGTCGAAAATTCGGTTTGTCTTTGAACCCAAAAAACTCTCATTTTGCAATGAAAGAAGGTAAACTCTTAGGCCACATAGTATCTAAAGATGGAATTAAAATTGATCCAAAGAGAGTTGAAGCTATAGATACTATAAATATTCCTAGAAATAGAAAGGAAATACAATCATTCTTAGGATAAATTAATTTTTTGAGAAGATTTATCCCAAATTTTGTTGAAATCGTGAAACTGATTACAGATATGCTCAAGAAGGATAATGAGGTCAAGTGGACTATTGAAGCCAAAGTGTCATTCGAACATATTAAAAAGGTTATAGGTGAAGCGCCAATTCTTGCAAGGCAAGATTACATGAAATAATTCTTGATTTTTTCATTTTCTTATGAACTACTATTGCAGTTGTACTATTACAAAAGAATGACGAAGGTTTTGAGCAACCAATCGCATTTTTTAGCAAAAGTCTCAGAGATGCGGAACTCAAATACGAAATCTTGGAAAAACAAGCTTATGCGATGGTGAAAGCTCTCAAAGATTTCAATACATATGTGTTACATTCTAAAGTCATAGCATATGTACCCACCAGTTCCATTAAAGATATACTAGTTCAACCAGATAGTGATGGGAGGAGAGGTCGATGGATTGCCAAAATTCAAGAGTTCTATCTAGAAGTGAAACCCACAAAGCTTGTCAAAGGACAGGGTTTGGCTAAACTACTAGCTAAATCTAATCTCATAGCGCTTGGGATAAATCATTTACAAGCTTATGAAGAAATTCTCAATATAGAATAATTCGACGATCAAATGCCCACGACTCGAATCCAGGATAATTTCTCTTCCTTAGTGTCGTATAGTGACATAATTTCATATTTACTGACTCTTCAGTGCCCGAGCAACATGACTCCTTCTAAAGAAAGAACATTGAAGTTACATGTAGTAAAATATTGTATTGTAGATGGTCAACTGTATTGGAAAGATCCTCTAGGTTTCTTATTAAGTTGTTTAATAGAATCCGAAACAGAGAAAGTCATAGACGAGTTTCATGAGGGAGTGTGTGGAGGAAATCACACATGGAGAGAAACAACTTACAAAATCCTAAGAGCAGGATATTATTGGATGAAGTTATTCACTGATGTGAATGCTAAAGTCAGAGCTTGTAACCCCTGTCAATTATTCGTAGGAAAGCAAAAGATTCCTGCACTACCTTTAGTGCCAGTAAAAACTGAAGATCCTTTTCAACGGTGGAGTCTGGATTTCATTGGTGAAATACATCCCCATTCGAGTGCGCCATATAAATGGATTATGACTGCTACCGATTATTTTTCTAAATGGGTGGAAGCCATTCCTACATGAAACACAACTGACGTAGTAGTGATCAGTTTCCTAGAGGAGAATATTTTGTCAAGATTTGGCTTCCCTCACAAGATCATCACTAATAATGCTCAGGCTTTCAAATCCATGACCATGATAAGTTTTTGTCAAAAGTACAACATTGTGCTAGGACACTCTATGGCCTACTATCCACAGGGAAATGGTTTAGATGAATCATCAAATAAAAGCTTGATCACCATAATTAAGAAGGTGTTGAATGAAAAAAAAAAAACTTGGCATGTACATTTGAAGTACGCCTTGTGGGCAAATCAGATAGGCACTAAGAAATCGATCAAAATTTCTCCTTTCCAAATGGTATACAGGACTGATGTGGTATTACATATCAACCTGGCTCTGCCTGTGATGAAACTCTGGCAAGATGAGAAGGAAGAGCTTAATCATGTCACTAGAATAATTAACCAATTGATTGAAGTCCAGCAGAATAGAACTGAAGTAGATGAAAAAATCCAGAAGTACCAAGATAAAATGAAGGCCTTGTTTGACCAAAAAACGAAAGACAGAGAATTTCTTCTTGGTGACCTAGTTTTAACATGGGATGTTAGAAAAGAAGATTCAGAAAAACATGGTAAATTTGACCATATTTGGTGTGGACCTTTCAAAATCATAGCTTATGAAGGAAAAAATTCATTCTTGTTAGAAAATCTGGATGGAAAAATCATTAACGCCCCTATCAATGGGTGTTACCTAAAGTGTTCTATGCACTAATCGGTTTCCAAACTTTCACTGTATATACCAATTTGATTTCTTTGTTTTTGATTTGTAGTTTTTTTTTTTTTCTAGTTTTTGGGTAAGTTTGTACTTTCATTGTAAATAAAAACAGGTTAGTCAATTTAAAAAAAAAAAAAAAGAGATGTTAAAACTTAAAATATGAAATAAGTATGTTTCTAATCTACAAGACTTCCTGTAAGCTATCATGTTTGTCTTATTGTAGGATACTTGCCGATAGACGAGGGACTTGAGATATCAAAAAGGTGACATGCATAGATACTCACGTTAAATTTCTCTCGAAACAGGTAATAAACTAATAGTTTGCTTGGTTGGAAGTATAAACAAATTCTGAGGTATGAACTTCTGTCTTGTAAACTTAAGTTAAAATGTTTCTAATAGAGGTTAATGAGTAAGACCAAAATTTTATGTTTACTAATATCGTCACCAAAATCTTTGACCAGAGAAATAAAAGATACTTTAAATTATTCAAAAAGTTTTCTCTGAACAAAGTAAAAAAATAAATAAATTATTATATATATAAGCAATAAAGGGACTTTAAGGAAAAGTTTCAAGAGTTGAGTAAGAAGCTAGTTTAAGAGTGAGTGAACCTACAATAGAACATCTGAAACCTCTTTATGTTCCCATGATCATTTTCAAGTCATATCTTCACATGATTCTTGATATCATCCCATGAGCTACACAGAGGAGAAAAGGTTTCACTTTAACTCTGAAAACCTAAAAACAAATCCTTCACATGAGAATAGGAAAAAGTCCTGATGATTTTGTTAACTTTAACTGAAATACAAAGTATGTTTGAACTAATCTAAACTACTTTATCCATTTTATCATATTTAAATTGATTAGTTTCGCTTAAGGAAAGTCCTTGGAAAATAAAATTCGCCATGAAATTTTCCCAGTAAGCGAGAGTGTTGTGAAATTCAGAAGAGGATTAGTCTAGGGTAATCAAAAGGAGTTAACATGCCTCTATTTCTAAAATATAAATAGATATCATCATTATGTACAAATTGATTACCCTCACTTCATGATTGTTAAATATAAGACATATGGTGAAAGGAAATTCATTAAATAGATCGCCCGGATCTAGTCTAAACAGATATGATGAAAGGAAATTCACAAAGTGATTGCCCTCACCTCGGCATTTAAATGCAAAGTTATTAATTGAAGTGATGAAAGGAAATTCAATATGGGAATTAGATAACTTCACCGGGGTACTGAACAGGCTTGCTGACAGTTAAGCAATGTCTATGATGTCTTTAAGGCTATTATACAGGTATTATAATGCACCATGTCAACTAATCCTTTTCAGGCTAGATCTACATTCCAAGCTAACGTGGGATTCCCTGTTGAAAATATTAAAATTGATTTTCCTTGATGCGAATAAAATCAAACAAATCCAATAGATTTGTTAAAGTTCTTTTGATTATTTTTAACAATTCTTAAATTAGTTTAAGAGAAGGAAGTAATTATAGCCTGAATTCAAGATTGATGAATGATTAAGTTTTGAAAGTTTTCAAAGATAAGGAGGAAAACCTAAAATCCTTTTTGTGTTTTCTTCAGATGTGTTTCACAAAAATGCAATAATGACTCCATTTACCCAATAAAGGCACTCAATCTACATTTTCTTCTCGTCCTGCAAGGAGACAGGATCCCTAGATGGAGCTTATGTTGAAACATATATATTTTTATAAACCTTAGACTAAAATAAGTTTCATTTTTGTTTAAATAAAAACACAAAAAAAATGCACTTGGATAATCACCGTTGAATGAAGACTTCTGAATAATCCAATGGTCTAAAATTATTAAGAGATTATGGAGCCGCCTATTTATTAATGAATCAGTTTATATAAAGGTTTTCTTTCAAAATTTCATAATTTGGGGTTTCGTGAACTACGAAGGTTTAACATTGAACATCTTCAAAGTCCCGATACCCGAATTCATGAAATCATTAAACGTTAAGCTGGGTTAATTAAAGTTTAAGAAAGATTAACGATAAAAAATCTCATCACGATTTCACGATTCAGGAGCTCTTACATATAAAAGATTTCAAAGTCCCTATATCTGAAACCACGTCATTCTAAAACTAATCACAGTTAATAAGAACAGTTAAATACGATTATACTCAATTAAACTTATTGCGACTTCGTGTGTTGTAAGCCTTAGTTTGAACTGTTATAAAGATATCCGAGATCCAAAACACCAAAAATTGATTAAAAGATGAGTATGATTAATTAACGTACTAGATGAGGATTATACTCTAATTAATCTATTACTTAATGATAACTCAAATACTTTCAAATTCTGCACTTTTTTCTCGAGTATTAAATTCCAAAAAATCAATGACATTAATTGAATTTATGGAAATTATTTCAATAATATCTCGAACTACCACCTAAATATAAGCCATTAAAGGAAATAAATTCTGCACTGGTGAAAATTGATATAATAAAATTAAAAGGGTTTTGGATTTAAAATTTCGTTATGCGTATTCATTGATGCATTGCGTTTTTCAGCTAAAAGGGTTTTACGCATTTCCTGTGACAGGTTTTTATGCATTTCTTGTGATAGATAGAAGTACTCAAAGGTTTTATATTATGGCTCCAAAGAAAGCACCCAAAACGGCTGGTGAAAGCTCGAATCAGGGCACAGAGGTTATATCAGATACTTCACCCAGGATTATAAACATAGTTAAAAACTGGATGCATGTATTCAATACTATACAATATGAAGTGGTAAACTGCCCTAATGATTCAAGCGGCAACGAAAAGGATGACTTGTCCACCAAATATAAGGTTATCGCTCAAATAGAGTTGCATAAGATAACATGAAGGATGAGTCTTTTACCCTACATTGACATGATAAGATGGGCACTGGATCATGTGGACATCCCAACTAGAACCATATTTAACTATCAGAAGGCAGTTGTCGGGTCATTTTGGCTGGAACAGATACAAGAGATGTATAAACTGTCTGCGACACCAAAATTCATTTACAATACCAATTTATTAGTGAATTTCAACAAAAAGGAGTGTGATCAATACAGAAAAAACCTTTCCGATTTGATCAAGGACTGGTGTTCATGCCCTGAAAAGTTCAAAGTTGACTCTCATGGCATATACTCAATCTCATCGCTTGAACCATAGTTCATGTATATAGCCATGATGATATGCAGAATTTGTGGAAAAGAGAACACAACCCACTTTTTCTACCATGGGTACCCATTATCCATATAGTGGTGAAAGGTTATTCTTTTGACTGGGCCAAGATATTGTCGGATAGTCTGGCCAGTGAAATCACAAAATACCAAACAAAGAAAGCTAAAGGGAAACCAAATTCAATCTTCATGTCAGCTTATATTATGGACGTCATCTATTTCTTGATGCCATTCCCACTGATGGGCTAGAGTTGGACTCCATTATGTGCAGAACCAATTCATGATTATCACTCAAAACTTTGGGAAGATAAGGTGAAAGATTCCTTTTACAAAATATGTAATTGGGTAGCGTCGACGATGCACACTGTTATTTTTGGTCACCTACCTCCTATAATTTCAGATGCAATTATGGCTAACCTGGGTAAAGTAGAAGACTGGTATATAGAGGAACATTTTTATTATATTATAGTTTTTGGCTGTTCAGTTCCCCCATATGCTTTATCGCTATTTTTACCAGACCGACTAGTGTTCCATGAGGTTGCTCGACAAACTGTGCTTGGCGAGATAAACAAAGAAATTAAAGCAGTGCAGAAAAAGGTATGGACATATTTTCCCTTATAGATTGGCACATTTACTTTGTTAGATTTCGGCCATTCCAGAGTGGAGGCTGAAACCCTAGAAGAAATAAAACTGGTTAACATTGAATTCAAGAAGCACGACCCACAAAAGGTGGTAGGGAACCATATGGCCAGTTGTAATCTAAAAAGGTATGAACATGAGGAGTCTCCTCAGGATGAAATATTTCGAGGGGTAGTATCTTATCAAGAATTTCTGAGCCGAGTTCGAACCCTATCACCTGGTGAAATGGTTGAGTTTTACAATTTCCAAAAGTATCGAAGAAGTAGTCTTCCGAAGGTGTTATAAGGGGAAAACCCTAAGTCTCCAACTACAAAAAAAACAGAGACCCAAAATCCAGAGGCCGAGAGATCTACCAAACAAGAAGTCCCAGAAAACTTAGATAAAACTGAGGTCTCAACTCAGAAAGAAAAGACCCCAGTGACAGAGGTATCAAACAACCCGACCAAAAATCAAGAAGAGACACCATAAAAGTAAGGAGAGGATAAGCCATTGTCTTCACCTAATAAATCAACCACAGATGGAGCCAACAAACAATTATCCACAGAAATTGGCATCCCCATTAAGGTTGTCATGCCATTAAAATTCACCAGAGGAAACCCTAATGCAGAAGTAATGTTCATAGGAGATTTCACACCAATCTCTATTGAATAAATACCTCCTATGGAGTTCTTTTTCAGTAAGAAAAGGAAAGCTGTGGTGAAGAAAGAAATGGATGTAAGAGAGGGTGCAATGGTAAAAAATCACAAAGTACTTTTGGATGGACAAAATCTAGAAGAAGAAGATTTTGCTACAGAGGTAGCTGGTTCTTTGGGATCTTTTGCAATGACCAATCTATGTTCAGTCGATAATATGAAGGAAAGACTGAAACAGAGGAATCAGATGATAATTCAGTTGCAAAATCAAATAAAGAAGACAAAGAATGATATTAGAGATGAGGTCAATAAAGGACTCGAACAAGATAGAGCTAGTGATAAACAGGAAATCCAATTGCTCAAGTCTAGTCTTGATGAGATGCATAAGAAGAAGCAAGTGAGAGAAAGACATATTATTTAGCAAGACGAGTTGATAAAACAATTACAAGACAAGTTAAGTTCCTTTGAGAAAATGGTTATGGATATAGCAATGTTCTAAGATTAAGCATTGGAAGTGCTAGGGAAATTGGAAGTAGCACAAAAAAGCCTTTTGGCTAAAGTAGAGATCATCGAAAATCACTTTTGGGAAGTAAATCAATCATTAAATAATATTTTCATCAGAGAAAAAGAGGCTACGGTGGCCTGAGCCACTTTTCAGAAAGTGGTCGTGACATCGGCTAGAGAAGCTATAACCCCCAGGTTGACTGTAGCAGAACAAATCAAAGGTGATATAATATTGAAGACATGGGAGGCCAATATTGCCTAGAATAAAAGAATGGCCAAAGAAATAAAAGAGGATTGTGAAGAGGCTTTTGATTTGCTAAAGAAAAAATCACTGGGCATTGGAAAGGATGATTGTTCTGGAATACTAGGACAAATCAACATTATAAAGAACAAACTTGACTTCAAAGAAAGATTAAATGAAGCTCAGAGTGAAATTTTATAGATGAAGCAGGTTTCCATCGCTCAAATAGATAGATGGCTGGTAAGGTAAAATTTACAAGTACAGTCAATGACTTCTGAAGATAAAAGTATAGAAGACAGGTTACCAAAATTACAAAAAAAAATGTATCTATTTGAGGCAAAAGATATGACAGAACCTTCAAGACTATTATTACAATTCCTAAGTAGGTGTGTCAAATGTCTTGAGCAAGGTGAAGGAAGTAATTCAAAGAATAAATGAAGTAACATAAGCATACATATTCTTCCAGTATGAGAGAGAGAGATAGAAAAGAACCAAGTGAACGGTTCAGGTTGTCATTTTGTAACCGTTACTGTCTAGGAATAACGAGAATCTCAACCGCCTAGGGTTGAGAACCTTTTTGTATAAATATATTTTCAAAAGCCTAAAAACAGGCTGCTTCTTGTTGATTGTAATAGTGAAATTTATCCTCTTTGAGAATTAATACAAGTGACGACCAGAGGCTCCATATTTCATCAATCTTGTGTTATGTGTTCTCCTGTTCTTTCAATTTTCAGCATCTCTATTCATATGTCTTTGATGAATTCCTGATCACAATTTAGTACAAATACTACTGGGGTTATATGTTTCATTTAGTTATTTGATTGCCCACAGATTTTCCCTTGATTTTGCTATTAGAAAATACAAGACTTGTGAGTTAGTTAGATCTCTACATTTTATGCTTCATTAAAGGTTATATCATTTATTTTCTTCTTTTGTAGCATAATGATATTCTTCTTTGATTGATGCCTCTCTTTGTCTAACAGCTTTATGTTTTTGTCCCATTACATTCATTATTTTTATATTTAACTCAGATGCGAAAAAACGACCTTTGAGTTGTTATACCATTAATTCAATTTTAGGAACTTTTCCCATATAATTGAAAATAGAAAAAGCAAATATTAAAAACAATAGATATTTTAACTTTTCATTTCTCCATGACTGTACCTGTTGTGAGACAACCCAATATTGAACCCAGTCTTAACGATCAGACCAACATTGATTTAACCTTGTTTAATAACATTTTAGAGACCTCTAATACCCTGGTTGAACTTGAACGCTCATGGGCAGTGATTGAACAAGACATAAGTGTCCAAGAACGTTGGGAGGCTAGGCAAAGACAACTTATAAATCAGCCATAGCTTATTTCTTCTAAAAGTATTGATCTTCTTTCCAACAGTAAAAACTCTCTTTATTTTTAGGATGCCTTGACATTATAATTTGAAGCCTTAAGTATAAACTCAGGAACAACAGACCCTAAAGTGAGGAAAAGGTATTGGTTAAAAAATTATAAATACACATCATGTGACATTCATTTTATACACACACATTCATTGAATAACTATATTATGAGAATATTTTGGTTTATTGGCAAATATGAGGTTGAGTCCGAGGCAGTGGAGACACTGCAAAGGAAGAGTGAAATTTTTGGAGCTGCAGAGAGCTAGGTTTTTTCTGTAACCAAAATTAAGAAGGCCCTCACAGGTTAGCTTGAGGGTGTCATGTGAGGCACCCCCACGGGTTGCATAGTACTCATCACACGAGGCCCCACATGAAACTTAGTATTTGTCCCATGAGGACAAGACATAAGTGAAGGAATATGCTAGTGCTAGGTTGTTGAGGATTGAGGTGAATCTACAAGTTTGTGTATTAGAATCAGAGGCACCAAGTCAATTACATATGTAAGGGTATGATATTCTATGTGTTATAAGGTTGCATCTTGGTGATATTGTGGAACATGATTGAGGTATGTCTTTGTAAGTTTTGCCACATCCCTTGAGACACATCTTGGATGTATGATACATGTTGGTTGAGGTATATTTGTTGAGGTACATTCCTAGTGCATATATTAGATATATTGGCACATGGTTTATGGTAGTTGGTCAAGGCATATAATGACTGGTATGACCCATGTTTGAGGTACATGGTCTATGGATGATTGGCATGTTAATTTAGGTATATGGTTTATGATATGGTGCATTGTTAGAGGCACTTGTTGGTGATACATGCTTGGTACACATTTGGCACATATTCTTGGCACATGGTATATATAGGAATATCATTGATGTTGGTACATGCTTGATGTTATGGTATGTGAGACACATGTTTAGTATTTGGTTGAGATACTTCATTGATGGTATATCACGAGTTTGGTGGATACATGATTGATACATTGTATTGTGTTGATGTACATGGTAAACATTGTGGTAATTGGTTGATACTTGGTATGGTACAGGTTTTGGTACATGTTGATGCATAATTGATGCACTTGGTATGGTACAGGTTTTGGTGCATTGTTGATGCACTTGTTATGGTACAATTTGATGATTTGGTACATGTTTGAGACACATATCTTGTGATGGTATGTTGGTGATGTTGGTACATACTTGGTAGATGAATGTGTTGGTGATGTTTAGCACCTAGTTGAGAGGTGCTTTTGGTTATCGTGGATCTGGTATCATTGATGTTGAGTATCAGTGATAGTAACAGGTTGGATATAGTTACAGGTTGATGTGACAATGGCAGTGACAGTGATTGTGACAGTTTGATAAGTGATAGGTTGATGTGATAGTGGCAGTGACAATGAAAAGTTGGATACAGTGACATGTTGATAGGTTACATGTTGATGTGACAATGGTAGTGAAAATTATAGTGGTAGTGACAGTGGAAGTGATTGTATTAGTGACCATTTGGTCTACACTTATATTTGAGGACAATAAGATAAGGCAATGAAAGGGGTTTTTATCCTCCTTCCAGTTGGTTCCGAGCAAAACAGGGAATTGGAGCTTCCTTCAGGTCGGAGCCTAATAATTAGGGGGTTGTATCCTCCTTCTGGTTGGATCCAGAGAATTCAGGGAGTTGTAGCTACCTTAAGGTTGGAGCCTGCGAATCAGGGGTTTGTATCTTCCTTCTGGTTGGAGCTAGAGAATTCAGGTATCTATAGCTTCCTTCAGGTTGGAGCCTATAAATAAGGGGTCATGGCCTCCTTCCAATTATATCTAGATAATTGAGAAGTTGGTGCTTCCAATGAATGTATTCTTTGATATATAAGAAAACATTACATGGTTTCTCCCATTTGGGTTTCCATGTAAATTCTAGTGTATTGTGTATTTGATGCGATGTTGTTGTGGTGATTCTTCTTAGGTTTATATGCTCATGATATATTGAATGAAATAATAGATGATACATTGATGATATAATGCTAATAAGATTTAAGTTTATATATTTTGGTTAAAAGTGGTAAAAGTGTTCATACTGATTCACCCCCCCTCTCTTAGTATTCCAACAATTGGTATTAGAGTGAGGTTTATTCATGAAAAAATTTAACCACTGGAAGGAAGATAATGGAGTACTCTATGTTTTATGTACCACAATTTGATGGTAAAAATGGTTAGAGATATGAAATGTGGAGCATTGGGATGAAAACATTTTTAGAGGCACAAGGGTATGTTGTTTGGAAATCAATTGTTACAGGATATATTGCTACTAAGAAACCAAAGAATACAACCCATAAGGAATTGAAAAGAAACAACAAAATAGAAATGGATTTCATCTTGAAAGGATTACTTTGATTCAGTAAAAGAGAAAGTTGGAAAATGTCCATCAGCTAAAGAACTTTGGAAAAAGCTACAAAATATCTATTCAAAGAAATATCATCCTATCACAGGGCTAGATCATACTGATCACAACAAAGAATATGAAAGAACAAAACAAGAATAAAGATTCTCATTGTGTCAAACATATTCAAAAGAAGAATATTATGAAGAAGGCATAGTAGGTCTTGAAGAAGAATTAATCAGTGCTTTAGACAAATTGATGACAGAAAGGAAGAAAAAAAAGTCTTTTGAGGAACAATTAGTCAAGAAAAATTCCTAAGAAAGTTATGAAGAATTCCAACAGGTCATTGTGAATAGAAAATCTCAGCTGGAAGAAGCCAGAAGGATTGAAGAAACATACTAAATTCATATGGAAGATAAGTTGTGTTTGGAAGCCAAAATAGAAACACAAAGAAAGGAAGTATAAAAGAGAGAGAATATTTTGACAGATCATCTCAAGGAAATTTCTGAGCATTTAAACCAACTTGAAGAAGAATCTAGTCAACAAGAAAAAGGGCTTGAAGAAGAAATCATATCCTTGAAAATCCAACTTGAAGAAGAAAAAAGAAAGGAGTAATTCATGAAGATTCAGATGATGAAGAAAGTAGAAGAGGTTGAGAAGATTGAAAAGGAAGTTGTCACATTAAGAGTTAAGATTTTCAAGATCAGAAAGAATGTTGAAGAGAGAGAAACATCCACATCATCATAAAATAAAGTTGAAGAGAAGCACTCTAGGTTACCAGAAAGGAAGAATGAGGAAAAGAGAAGGATTTATGCAAAAGTACTCAAAGGAAGGAATCATGGTCAACACGATTCAAAGAAGAATGAGTATAATAGAGATACATCTTCAACAATAACTTCTACATTCAAGCAACAAAGAAGCTTCAATCATAATTAAGGGATCAACAAAAGAGAATATCATGATCAGCCAAGGTAGGAATTCATAAGGACTACACCACAAATAATATCATTCATTCCCAGGTATGTAAATTTCTTTTATGGTCATAGTTTTAATTGCACTAACTTTGGACATAAATATGTAGATTGCAAGGCTTATGGAAGAACTATTCAAGCAATAAATGCTTATGTGGCTCCACATAACACTGAATGTTACAAATACCACAATTATGGTCACATAACTCAAAATTGTAGAAGCATGATAGAGCCTTCCATGAAATAAAACATTGATGTTAGATACATGAAGGTTTGGAAAAGAAAAGAAAGACACCAAGAGAAGGTGAATAAAGAACAAGTCCCAGAGTTCACGGGATTTGCAATCGTTTGAGAAAGAAAAGAAGAGAAGGTGAATAAAAATAGGCCCAAGCGATTGCACTCTTAGTAATTATAGTGCAAGAGCATCATGATTCCATAGGAAAAAAGGAAGAAGTTGGAGTTCAGAGAGATGGTGATTCTACAGATGAAGAAGAAAATTACACCTCATTAGGGAAGATTCCTCTATTTTTATGAGCAATTCGGCTTGGAGACTCCCAATAAATATGAATATTGAACAGTGGGAGTGGGTGTAGTAGATACTACATATCAGAGAACCATCCTTCCAGAAGCTTGAAGTGTTTGTAGAGACGGATTCAAAGAAGTCAGATAGAAGAAGTAAAGAATGATAGATTGATCGAATGAGAAGAAGTGCTCCCATGTTGATATCATAGGAATACCATTGACACACTTTTAGGCAGAAATATATTCATTACAGGTTCAAGGATGTATTTCATATCATTGGACATATTTGATTTAGTTTGAGAAACAAGAATATGTGATGATCAATTACAACAATAAATCCTTCATGACAATATAATGACAAATGGGTCAACATTGTGGACAATTCAGTAGCAGAGTTATAGAAAAATTATGACATATGGAAAAAGATGGATTTATGAGATCATTGGCAGGTATAGACAGATATATGACATACCATACTTACAATTGGAATCAATATAATCAGTGGACAAGTGGAATCAATTGGTCACAAGAAGATAAGCAGTGAAATGCATAGCAAAACATGGAAATAGAAACCTTCAACAAAAGCTATATCATCAGAGGGATATTGTTGAACAATATGGTCATTTATGTCTAAACAGTGAACATAACAGATCGTTAAGATTTGAAGTCAAGAATTTTTGAATGATTTTTATATATCAGAGAGTTACAAGAAGAAGCACCAATGGACAATAAGAAGCACTAGAAGAGAGGAAAGGAAACATACATAGGAAGTTTGATATTGTTCTACATCTTGCAGAGAAGTCAAGGGAAGAGCAATCATCAGAGAAAAAATCTAGAAAGGAAGATCAATAGCATGCAAACAAGGGGAGTCATATCAACATGGGACATTATCATTTTTCTCATGATGTCAAAGGGAGAGAAAGAAGAGAAAGAGTCAAGCGCATGAAGTCATAGAATGATTGTTCAGAGAAGGTATACTTTCATGGGGAGTCACTCTTTTCTATCAAAATAGAAGAGGAATGTGGAAAGAAACATGAGGAAAAAAACATGTGAAGAGAAAGAACATAAGCATAAAGATAAGGGGAGAAAACCCAAGGAGAGATACCCTTTTCCATTAATATTAAAGGGGGAGAGAGAGAAACATTAATTAGGAGAAATGTTCATAGGGGGAGCATGAGTATTGGAGCATGAGTGTTGACATCAATGTTGGTATTGTCATCAATGCCAAAGGGGGGTATTGTTGGACAGTTGGTTGTAATTGATGCCAACTCTTGAAGCACTCGAGATACCCCAGAGCTATGATTGATATTGATGGTGATTTGGTTGTCATTAATGTCAATAAGAGTGGTTGATGTCAGCATACGTTTTGGGTGCATTTGATGAAGTCTACACGAATCCCTAGAGGTGTGGTCATGAAACTCTAATTTTTTTGAGGAATAAGGACATCAAGGATAGTGCAAATGTAGGAAACACACTCATAGATGGATAGTCCTCGTTGTTCCATTTCTGGTGATAGGTGGTACACCACGTGGTTCCTCACAGTTGAGGGGTTATGGCCTTGGGAAGTTGGAAGCTCCAAATAATGGTTAAGAAGCCCCTGATTGGTTACAAGTGAATTAATTTAAGGGTAAAGTTGTTATAACAAGAAAGTATAAGTCAGCCCTAAAGTGAGGAAAAGGTGTTGGTTAAAAAAGTATAAATACACATCATGTGACATTCAATTGATACACACACACATTCATTGAATATCTATATTATGAGAATATTTTGGTTTATTGGCGAATATGAGGTCGAGTTTGAGGCAATGAAGAAAGTGCAAAGGAAGAGCAAAAGTTTTGGAGTTGCAGAGAGATATGGCTTTTCTATAACCCAAATTAAGCATGCTCTCGTGGGTCAGCTTGAGGGTGTCACGCGAGGCACCCTCACGGGTTGCATAGTTCTCATCAAGAAAGGCCCCGCGTGATAGGAAGTCTTTGTCTCGCGAGGAAAATATAGAAGTAAAGGAAGATGCTAGTGCCAAGTTGTCGAGGACCGAGGTGAAACTACATATCTATGTATCAGGATCAAAGGAACTAGGTCAATTATAGATGTAAATGTATGTTATTCTATGTGTTATGAGTTTTCATCTTGGTGATATTTTGGAATATGCTTGAGGCATGTATTTGTGAGTTTTGGTATATTCCTTGAGGCACATATTGTATGTATGATACATACTGGTTGAGGTACATTGTTGGTGCATATCTTGGATATATTGGCACATGGTTTATGGTAGTTGGTTGAGGCATATCATGAGTGGTATGACACATGTTTGAGGTACATGGTCTATGGATGATTGACATGTTGTTTGAGGTATATGGTTGATGATATGGTGCATTGTTAGAGGCACTTGTTGGTGATACATGCTTGGTGCACATTTGACTCATATTCTTGGTACATGGTGTATATAGGCATATCATTGATGTTGTTACTTGTTGGATGTTATGGTATGTGAGACACATCTTTAGTATTTGGTCGAGATACTTCATTGATGATATAACACAAGTTTGGTGGATACATGATCGATACATGGTATTGTGTTAATGTAGATGGTTGATGTACATGGTACATGTTGTGGTACTTTGCATGGTATAGGTTCTTGGAATACTGGGAGGGGAGGGGGGCGTGAATCAATATGATCACTTTTGTTACTTTTAAGTATAGTATATCAACTTTAATTTAATCAGTAGTATATCATCAATGTATCAATCAATAGTATATCATAAATGAGCACATAAACATAAGAAGCATCACATCACATCAAATGAAAAGTACGCTATAATTTATGTGGAAACCCAAATGGGAGAAAACCACATAATTATTTCTTATATATTAAATATTACATTCATCGGAAGCAACAACTTCCTGATTCTCCAGCTGCAACTAGAAGAAGGATACACCCCTTTATTTATAGGATCCAACCTGAAGGAAGCTACAACTCCATGAATTCTTTGACTGCAAATAGAAGGAGGCTACAAGCCCCTGATTCTCAAGATACAAACTAATGGAAGCTCCAACTCCCTGAGTTCTCCAGCACCAACCAGAAGGAGGCTACAACCCCCTTTCCTTGCCCCATACTTCTGGCTTGAAATAGAAATGTAGACCAACTTTCACTACCATTGTCAATACCAATGTCACCTTCAATGCCTTTGGCACTGTCACTATCTCTGTCACTCCCACTGTCACTGTCACTATCACTGTCACTGCCTCTATCACATCAACCTGTAACTTGTCAACCTGTCACTGTACCATCAACCTGCTATACCAAAAACTACCATACCATGCATCAACTGTGTACTAACAATGCATCAATCATATACTGTAAGATATGTCAAGTGTAGATATCATGTACTAGAACAACAACCATATATAAAATCAGTACCATATACCATATAAATCATGTATAGATATGTACCATATCATCAATAAAGTGCCTCAAAGAACCCAAATGTATGCCTCATCCATATACCATCATACAAAAAGTGTATATCTCAACCATACAACCATATATCGGAGCTAAACCATAACAGTTGTTGTAGGAAAATCTTCCAACGGACAGGTAGATTGCCTCAAAGAGCTAGACCCTAACTCTAAGACAGAAAGTGCTTAACGTGGACACTGAATTTCTTTCAAATCTACACAAACTAATACATGAGAAGGAAGGATGATAGAGGTACCTTTTAATCGA
>JASDQU010218987.1:0-14699 GCA_032191745.1 Picea mariana | reverse complement strand
TCACATAATAGTGTTGAATATTTCACATGTGCAGATGCATCAACTGATTTTATGAACATGGTACCTTTAGGACAATGTACCAAGAAATTGAGAAGGGTCCTACCATTCCCATTTGTCCATCCATTATACATCATTGTGCACCCGGAGATTTCCCATGATTCCTTGAACTCCACCAACAAGGCATTGATTTTATTCTTTTCTTCTTGAAGAATAGGCCCCCACAACTCCTCATATGAAGGGGATTTAAACCCCAGACCAACAACTACAATGGAATCACACATCGACTGCCAAAATTGGTTGTTTTTGGTGATGGTGAGAGGTAAGTCACTCTAGAAAAGATACATCCCTATTACCTTGCTTGCTTATTGTTGCTCCCCTTTTTTAACCACTAATTTAATTTATAATTGTGCTCCAACTCCAGTTCTTGGAACAAAGAAATATGGGATTCTCCTAGTAGGTGAATCTATGCATGTGGAGCCCCTCCCACTACCCTCAGTGGCACTGGAAGATATCCCTGAACTTTGATATGTCTTAAAAGCTTCAACTTCATCTCTCCTTGCAGTGTCCTCTTCCTTCTTTCTTTCCTTTGTATTAATTGAATCATGGGCATATCTCATAATCTTTGGGGTCACATTTGGACAAGGCCCAACATCATGGGCTGGGATTTTTTCCAAATGGTATTTCAACCTGTATACTCCTCCTATCATATGTGCTCCACATAATTTCCAATATAAATTATTTTAGTTTTATCCATCTTCAGGTTCACCATACTCCCACAGTGGATCCAAGGCCCTAGGCATGTTTTCTTAGTGCTATGGGAATGGACCTAGGGGAAAAAACACACAAAAACATATTAAACCCCACTTGAAAAAAAAATTGCAGCATATTAATTTAAAAAATCAGTCATCCAAAGAAAAATTTTAGCCATGAAAAATTCCATCAACAAGGTGGCTAAAAAACCAAAAAAACAAGATAAATACCCCATTGAAATTTTCCAAAAAAAACCTTACATTTTGTTTGTTCTATAAATTATTGGCAAGATGATAAAAAAAAAAAAATACTAAATCTAAGCAAGAAAGAAGCAAGGAAACATGAAAGTGTATGGAAACAATTAGCATACAAATTGGGCAAGGCACACATACCTATGTTTGGAGGTTGTGGATGAAAATTTCAAAGATCCAACCGGTTGAACCTTTCTCCACCAAAAAAATCTTAAAACTTTATGGATGAATTTGATACCCTGCCTTTGCACACCTCAAATATGCTTGATGGCCTCCACACACCTCTTACTTTGTTGCTCCACATCAACTGCAAAACATAATGATAAAAAAAAAATTGGGATTTTAATCCACGACAAGGTGATTTTTTCCAAAACAACGACAAGTTTTTCAAAAAAATGTTTCCTTGGAAAAATCGCGATTTTTCCAATTTTTTTTCGATTTATCGACGATTTTTTCTTCTATGGTATCAATAACTCATTCATTTTTTTTGTTTTTCCTCATTCATTATTGCTCAGGTTATAGGAATGGGGAATGGATTAAGGGGATAGAAGAGCCATTTTTTATTGGATGCAAGTAATTGTCAATCATTGCAGTAATGGATTGATGTTTGAATGCATGGATGCATTAGCAATATGATAAACCTTTCCACAGTTGTGAGTCCTGGAGAGTTCCAACATTAAGATTCTTGACCAAATGCATCAGAGCTCTGGAAGGAGGTGGACATCCTAAGGGACTATGTGGCAGTGAAGGGGGTTCAATCTCTTAGGTTGTGTAGGCTGGGAGAAGAGAGTTGGTCAACTTTAGATTGTTGTGTGTTGAGAAATGTTGGCACAGGAGCAGACCCAGGGTTCAATGCTCAAGAGCACACCAACAAATCCCTAACTACCGACCCTTTCAGCAACACCTGCAAAGTAGATGAAGTCTCACCCGAGGTAGAGGCAGGGGTGGTTGCAAGACTCGGGTGTCTGCAACCTTAGCTGGGACACAGATCTGTGATTATACCTTTTACAGGGAACTTAGCATAGATCATTCATCAATATTTAACTCTTGTTATACTTTGCATACAGCACAGAGCTTCGTTGTGAATACTTAGATTTACAGTATTTCATCACTTAACCATAGTAACACAGATCAGATCTAGTACATCAACACTAAGCATCCTCATAGACATCAGATCTAACAATCATATATATCTAAGAAGAACAGAGCATAAGTGGATATATCAAAGCACATAGCATAAGAAAATATAAACACGTTGAACCAAAGCACAGAGCATAACACACATATTTATGTGGTTCACCCCCCCCTAGGGCTACGTCCACAAGATATTATTCTTTATTATCATCTTCAAGATGTTACAAGCACAAAGCCTCCAAAACCCTTATTTTCATAAGACAGAAGATATGGGCAGCTCTCTATATCCTTCTTCCTTGTGTTACAACACTTAGCTTTCTATATCAACCACACAGTAACTTGCACTTAGCCTTGCAAGCCTTACACAATTCGCACAGAGCACTTATTCGACATCACATAGATGCCCTAATCCACTACCAATTGCACTAAGCAATCACATCTACTACTTCTTACATTGCCTATCCTTCTATTTATACATTACAAAAGTGGACCTAAGCATGGGTAAACCAACGGGATGACATCCCTTTCCCATTACATTAACCCAAAACCCTAAAAGGGGCCCAAAAGTGGATCGAGATCCTGTGATCTCTGCTTCGCCTAGCCTTCCATCTTTGACAGGCTGTCGAATTCCAAAAATGATCAATTATGACCAAGTGTTTCTCAAAACTTGGTCAAGGGCCAACAATCCCCCAACACTCACATGTGACTCGTCCCGAGTCACTCAAGTTTGACCAATTCTGCTTTGAATTCCTCGAGATTGGCTCGATCTGCTTCAACCTGCCGCATTACTATTGTCTCTTTCTCAGAGAACTCCTGGATGAGTGCCTCATTCACCGGCCCTTCTAGGCATTTTTATGCTATATTCACAACCTGTTCAAGTTCTACTCCTTGGCTTTCAACTTCACTGAACAGTTGGAATGCCTCTTCTTGCACTGGTTGAAGTTGTTGAGAGACTTCCATTACTTTACTCTGCAGTGTGTGAATCTGTTGTTGGGTTGTGCGTTTCTCTGTAAACCTCTTCATTCTCTCTACAAGTGACAAGGCCTTCAGCTGCACCTGTAGCTTTTCGGAGTCGTACTTCGCCTCTTAGAGCTGCGACTCCAATTTATGAAATTATGGGTTCTTGGTTAGGTTCTCATAGATATGTGCACTTCTGCTACTTAACTGTTTGCATTCCTCAGTGAGTGCTTTAATCCTTTCTACAGTGCTTCGGGCAGTTATTTCTGGTTGGTCACGCACTTCTTGTGGGGTCTGTGGTATCGTCTGAAGCTCTAAGTCCACGACTCTTTGTTGAAGTTGTTGAATAAATTTAACAAGCTTCATCACTTGGCATTCTATGGGTTCTCCTGCCTTCTGTTATAAGCTAGTCACAGAGCGAAATGCTCTGTTGACTACTTCTTCAATCCCAATCTACTTCGCAAGCAGTTGCTCTTTCTCTTTTTGGATCTTTGCTCTGTCTTCTTCAATTTTTTCTTGGATAGTGTCCTTCTCTTGTTGCGCAGCTTGGTGTTGCTCGATAATTTCCTCCTGTGCTTTCTTTAAGGCTTGGGTGGCCTGCGTTGTTTCTTCCTGTACCTTTCGAAGGTGTACTTCTACTGTGTCGGCAATCTTGCAGAGTTGAACTGGTTCATCTCCCTCTTTTATTGTTCCTTCTGGCAGGGCCGCAGAGGAGACTGCGTGACTAGACTGGAGAGCTTGCTTTACTCCTTGGAGCTCGATCTTGATTTTGTTGTACATTGTATCTTTCTTAGCTTCCTAATATTTTGTTATCTCTTCTATGGCTTCGTTCATAGCTGCGATGAGAAAACTGAAGTCCTCTGGAGTGAGCATGGTCTTCATCTTAGTCAAGGGTGCTTTTGATTTCTTCTAGGAGGAAGGTTCCAGAGGTGAACCCTTCCTTTTCTTTATGATCTCTACTTTGTCTCCTGGCCTCTGTTCAACTTCCTCTAAGTCTTTGCCATTACCTCCTTGCTCTAGTGTAATGGATGCGGTTCTTACAGACCTGATATCTACATCTTAGATTTCCTCATCCTTCTTTGTCTACTTTGTTTTCTTTGTCTTGCTGGGCCCATGTGTATTCTGCACAGCTTCTGGGCTGTCGATGTTGGACATTTCTGCGGGGTCTGCTGAGATAAGGAGGTCCACTGACCGTTCCTTGGTGATCTCCTCTAGGTCATCTTCTGTCAACTTATAATAATATTGAATTTGTTCCTTGTGATCATCAGTGTGTCCTGTAAGATATATGAATTGGTGGTCCACGTTGAACTTCATCAAGGGTTGAAACCTATGTAAAGTATTTGGGGTCATGCACGGCTCAGACTGGATGGCAAACTTTAATTGGGTGTAGTAGGTATGGAAAACGGCATTTGACTGCCACTGCTTTTTCATATCATTCAATTACCACAGTGTACTGAACTTCGTGGCCAATGGTTCAGAGGGGTCGATGTCCGGGAAGGTTGCACCTTCCGGTAGCTCCCATGCAATGAAAGCTATAAGTATTAAGAGCCAGCTAAAATGGAATTTATGCCCCTAATCCTGGGCTTCTCTACAGTCAATCTCTAGTTGATTCACCAAGTACTTTGCCCAATTCATTTGTAGTCCCTCTACGCACTTCCCTGCGAGGTCGACTACAAAGTCAGATACTTGCGTGGGTCAATTCTTGCATACCAACTTCCTTGCAATTAGTTGACAGGTGAGGTGCATTGTGCCACTTTCAATAGAATCTACCTTGTAGCCTCGCGCACCTTTCTCAACATCGCCATAGGCTTCTTTGATCTTCTGAGAAAGAGCGCGATCCGCAGTCTTTCCAGGATAGTAATCATGGGGATCAGGGCCCCGCATGCTAAGCCCGGTGATCCGGTTGATCATCATTGGATCAACTGTTATGCGGAGGTTCAACCATAAGTATCCTCCATGGTAACTTGCTAGAAGCAGCTTCACACAAGCATTCAACTCCTAGTGTCTGCCGAAGTGTCGCATCTTCATAACATTGAGCAGAGTGAAATGCATATAGGTTCACCATCCATTGTTGAGGGACGATCTTCAAATTCTTCCCCTTTGTCTTCGTCAAATATTTATAAAGAGAGAGCATGCCATAAACCTTCTGGTCACCCAGGTTGAAGTCACTAAACTTCAATGTTGCAACCTTGTCTTTATCTACGCGAACTGCACATACCCCTTTTGGCAGGGACACAGTGACTAGAGTGTACTCCAAGTCTCTAGGCACACTGTCTCTGTTGATCACACTACTTAGAGGTGGTATGTAAGCAGGTAGGATGGATGGAACCAACTTCGCATTGGCCATATCGTATTTATGTTTAGTTCTTTTTTTTGTGCCGGCTCGGGATGTTCCTTCTCAAGCAATCAACGGGGAGGCTTGCACTCCTCTCGTTGATGATGCCTATAAACCTGTAGACAATCCTCTCTCTGACATTATTCCCTCGGCTCTGAGGCTAGAAATTACCTCTCTTACAGATTCTTCAGCTGCGCTAAATTCGTCGGACATATACACTCAGGATCAATATCTCAAGTTGTCAAAGTAGCGTAGGTACTGTAATAGGGTAGAAGGTAAGGTTGTAAGGATCGTTGGACAATCTTAATCAAGGCTGCGAGGTCAAAAGTCTCAATTGGAAAAAGTTTTCTTTGGTCATGGTGCAACGGGATATATAGGAATTTTAGTAATGGTTTGCTTGCAACGGGTATAAAGCTTCATTAACTCTTGTTCTGTCCGTTATTGTGCGGTTTAATGGTCTGGTAGTGAGCCATCAATGCTTTTCAGACTCATTCGGAGCAGCAATCAAATGGTAATATTGGATTCCAACGACTATATTTCTTTGCCATGATGAAGTGCCCTATGTCGTTGTTCTGCTATCTCGACGAAGCTCAAATTCTACAATTTTTCCTTCTGCGGGGCTCCCTCTAGAACCTTCTATAGTCTTTCGATCTGGGCTTTCTTCTTACTTAGATTTCTATCCTTTTTCCCGATGAGCTTCATCTAGATGATCCTTTTCCCATTCTAATTTGTATCCTCTTCAGACATAGTCACTTCGCGTTGTCGATATTCGTTCTTCGGATTCAAGGGAAATACTTCTTCATCATTTGGAACATTCATTTAAGTCCTCTATGGTTCTTCTAGTGTTCTTACAGCTTCAGCATCCAATTCCCTAGTGTCAAATAGCTTCTATCTGTTACCCTATTCTTCCATCAAGTAGGCGATCTTTCTAGTCATAAAATCTATTAGGTCTTGCTTATTCTTTTCTAGGGTTTCCTTTTCTTCATTTCTTCGGATCTATTCTTTCTCAATCCAGGTTTTGCCTAACAAAGCCAGAAATGGGGCATTGTTCTCAATAAACTTGATAACTTCAAATTCTTCCTCTACCGACATTTCATTGATGTTGAGATATATCTGGGTAATCCTTCCACATAGGGTTCCCAATTTTCCTTTAAACAAGCTTATTCCTCCTAATGAAGGAATCATAATAGGTTTTCCCAAGGTTTCCCAAGTTCTATCATAATATTCACCTTTTTTCCTCATCCAGAACACGGTGTATGTCGAAGTCTCCTATTCTAACTTCGATTTTCTCTTTTTCTTTGAAAATTTCTGATAAAATGACATCTTTATGCCCATTCAGAGTTTCTTTCATTTGTATTAATACTTTTTCTGATTCTTTCTGGGGTTCTGCTATTTATGGGGTTGTCTTAGGGTTTTCTTCATGCAGATTCATTATTTCAAGCTTAGCGATCATTCTAGGGCAATCCAATACTTCATGGTCCAAAGTTTTGCAACAGAGACAACTGGGTTTTCCACCAGGGCATTCCTTAGCTAGATGGCCTATTTTTCTGCAACTGTAACATAGGGTCAATCCTCTCTTTCTCTTAAATGATCCCCAACTTCTTGTGTACTATGCACCAGGATCATGGTAGCTAGCATGCAAAAAATTCTTTCTAGGATCTTGCATCCATTTGTTAGTCCAAACATTCTTTCTATGCATAGGTATAACATACTTATCATATCTATTCATATCAAACTTTCTTTCATCTATTAATGCCCTAGGTTTTAAGCTAGGACAAAATCTATCAAACATACCTAGATCCATGCTCTAGAAACAAAAAAAATTCACTTATATTACTTCTATAGAGCACAAAGCTTCCAGATCTAAGAACTTTTAACTATTCTTACCTTTATTAGAGCACAGAGCTTACAGATATTACCTCTTTTCTGCAAATCTGACCTCTTTCTTTCAGAAATTTCCACTTTTACTTTACTTAGAGCACAGAGCGTTTAGATATCACTTCTTTTCTTTATATTTGATCTTCCTTTCTTCAAATATGACCTTATTCCTGGCACAAAGCTTCACAGATCAAGTAAAAAACTGCGCACTAGGGCAACAGATCTACACACAGAGCTTTCTTTTGCACAAAGTTTCTTCTTCCTCGGTTCCCAGTAATCACAGTTTCAGGTCCTGACAATGGAACCATTTGTTGGCACAGGGGCAGACCCAAGGTTCAACGCTCAAGAGCACACCAACAAATCCCTAAATATCGTCCCTTTCATCAACACCTGTGAAGCAGATGAAGTCTCACCCGAGGTAGAGGCAGGGCTGGTTACAAGACTCAGGTGTTTGCAACCTTAGCTAGGACACAAATCTGTGATTATACCTTTTATAGGGAACTTAGCATAGATCATTCATCAATATTTAACCCTTATTATACTTTGCAGATAGCACAGAGCTTCGTGGTGAATACTCATATTTACAGTATTTCAGCACTTAACCATAGTAACCCAAATCAGATCTAGTAGATCAGCACTAAGCATCCTCATACACATCAGATCTAACAATCATATATATCTAAGAAGCACAGAGCATAAGTGGATATATCAAAGCACATATCATAAGCAAAGATAAACACATTTAACCAAAGAACAAAGCATAAAACACAGATTTACGTGGTTCACCCCCCCCCTGGGGCTATGTCCACAAGATCTTCTTTATTATCGTCTTCAAGCTGTTACAAGCACAAAGCCTCCAAAACCCTTCTTTGCATAGGACAGAAGATCTGCGCAGCTTGCTAGATCCTTCTTCCTTGCGTTACAGCACTTATCTTTCTATATCAACCACACATTAACTTGCACTTAGCCTTGCAAGCCTTACACAGTTCACACAGAGCACTAATTCGACATCACATAGATGCACTACCAATTGCACTAAGAAATCACATCTACTACTTCTTACATTGTCTATCCTTCTATTTATACATTACAAAAGTGGGCCTAAGCGTGGGTAAACCCACGGGCTGACATCCCTTTCCCATTACATTAACCCAAAACCCTAAAAGGGGCCCAAAAGTGGACCGAGATCCCATGATCTTTGCTTCGCCTGGTGCTCCATCTTTGACAGGATTTCGAAGTCCAAAAACGGTCAATTATGACCAAGTGTTCCTCAAAACTTGGTCAAGGGCCAACAAGAAACCTTGAGAGCTTGAGTGTTGACTGGTTTGGGAAGCTGAGTGTCATCTTGTAACCCATCATTGTGGATTCATAGCCATGGCTCAGAGGTGACCTATTTTTGAGAATTGGAACAATAGTTTCTAAGGTTGGGTGGAACATCCTTGGTATGCAACAAGTCGGTGACTATTTTTGTTAAAGATAATTTCTCTTTGTCATGGTGTTTCTTTGCTTATACATAATTATTTCCACTATGTATTGTTTATTATTTCTGAGATATGCATTACTAATCTATCTGCTTGTTGTTTTTTATTGTGCATGGTGTATATTTTAACCTTGTACAATTATTTACTGCAAATATATTTTCAATAAAATAACAGAAAAGATACAATGGAAAATACACACATTACATAGAGAATTCTCCCATGGAAACCCAAGTCGGGAAGACCAGTATATTCTATGTCCATCATCACATACATTTTTTACAATGCAATATAGATATAGGATCCCATAGCATCCAAAACCCTAATCCAGTAACCCAAATTAGTCAACAACCCTAATTCTGTAACTTGAATTAGAAAAACCATCGGTGAAAACCATGTGCCAAAAAACCGCCCAAAAATGGACGCAAAAACCCACCAAAAAAATTATTTCAAGAGCATTGCCCCAAAACCCTCGCATAGGGGGATCTCACCCCTCTATGACCCCCTGAGAAAGGGGGCACTCCACCCCCCTGTGCACCCGATGCAACATAGACACTAATTCTAACCATGCAAAGAATATAACACATACCCAACATTCTCCCACTTGTTGTTTTCTTTGCATACAGGGGGTTACAAGGTTACATAGTCAACAATCTAGGGAATAAATGCCCATATATATTGTACACCAATAGAACTTCTTAGTGCTCACATATTTTGTTAATGAATCTGCAAAATTATTCAAAGTGTCTACCTTCATTAGTAACACCTTCTTTTCTTCAACCATGTCTCTCACAAAGTGATATTGAACATCATTGTGTTTTGTCTTTAAATGATAAGCTATGTTCTTTGCCAGAAAAATTGCACTCTAACTCTCACAATCTATCCTTATAGCTTGTTGTACCAACCCAATACCTGAACAAAATCTTTGTAACCATACTTCTTCCTTTCTTGCATGAGTGGCTTCCATGTATTCAGCTTCTGTAATTGAAAGTGCCACTACATATTGTCTTTTGCTCAACCAACTAATTGCTCCTCCATACAAGCTAAACACATGCATGTTTGTAGATCTTCTACGATCCAAATATCAATCCCAGTATGCATCCACAAATCCTTGTATCTCCAACACTCTGTCAAAACTTTGTCTTCCTCGGTAGCACAATCCATAACTAGTAGTGCCACATGAATACCTGAAAACTCTCTTTATTGTTGTCCAATGCTCCTTCCCTGGTTTTGACATATACCTGCTCAACACTGCCACTGCATGTTCAATGTCTAGTCTAGTGTATACCATTGCATACATCAAACTACCAACTACATTCGCATATGGAACATGAGACATGTTTTCTTCCTCTTTCTCTTCCTCTTCTTGTGTCTTAGGACATTGATCCACATATAACTTTACACCTACAAGAATAGGGACCCTGAATGGTTTACATTCCTGCATATTAAACCTTTGCAATATGGTCTCGACATATTTTCTTTGATTTAACCACAATTTCCTATTTTCCCTATATCTTTTAATTTCCATGCCCAAAATGAAATTTGTAGGACCAATATCCTTCATGTCAAATTTAGAGGACAACTGAGTTTTCGCATCCTGGATAATCTCCTTGTTGTTTCCTATTAGCAACATGGCATCCACATAAAAGACCAAATAAATCAAATGATCATCAATTAATTTGAAATACACACAATCATCATATTTTCTTCTTGTGAAGCCAAGTCCCAACATATAAGTATCAAATTTTTGATACTACATCCTTGGTGATTATTTTAAACCATACATGGAATGTTTTAGCTCGCATACCAACTCCTTCTTTCCCTTCACAACAAACCTTTATGGTTGCTTCATGTAGATTTATTCTTCCAGATCCCCATGTAGGAATGTTTTCTTTACATCCATCTATTCTACCTCAAAGTCAAATGCAACAGCAACAAATAATAGAAATATAATAGAGGTTAACTTAGAAACAAGAGAAAAAATCTCATCAAAATCAATTCCCTCAACCTGGGAATAACCCTTTCCTACTAACTGAGATTTGTATTTCTCCACTTTGCCTTATGCATTCAACTTCTTTTTAAATACTCATTTGCTTCCAATGATATTTTTTCTAGTCGACAACTCCACTAGATCCCAAGCCTCATTCTTATCCAAGGTTTTCATTTCTTCGACCATGCCCTTTTTCCAGATGTTTCCATCCTTTGAATCCACTATCTCCCTAACAATTCTAGGATCATCATCAGTAATAGAAAAAAAAATTGAACGGAAATCAGGTGGAGTATACCTTTCCAATAGCCTTTTTCCCGAACCAATCTCCTCAATACTGGAGTATGAGGATCTTCTTCTTCTAATTCATGTTCTTCTAGAGAGTTTGATTCATCATCCTTTAACTAAAACTCTTTCTTATTTGGTTCTTCCTTACTTGGTAGGACTTCTTGTTTGAAAACATATTTCATTTCTCCAAATACCACATCTCGGCTATACACAACCTTCTTAGTTTCTGGGTTCCAAATATTATAACCTTTGAGACCATCTTTATAGCCAATAAAGATACACTTTTCATCCCTTGTCTAGCTAACTTATTTTTCCTTTGGAACATGAACATAGGCCTCATAACCAAATACCTTAAAATGTGTGAGAGAGGGTTTCTTACCATTCCATACCTCATGTGGAGTCTTTTCATATAGTGTTGATGAGGGTGATCAATTGACGAGGTAACATGCAGTACCCACTGCCTCTGCCCAGAATTCTTATCCTAACCCGACACTGCTAAGCATGCACCTTGATTTTTCCATCAGTGTCATGTTCATCCTTTATGAAACTCCATTCTGTTGAGGTGTATATGGAGTAGTCTTCTACCTTTCTGTACCACACTTATTACAACACTCTTCAAATTCATTCTCACATAACTCTCCACCATTATCTGTCCTCATCACCTTAATTATTTTCTCTGTTTGATTCTCAACAATATCCTTAAACTCTTTAAACATGTCAAAGACTTCAGATTTCTTCCTGAGAAAATATATCCAAGTATTTCTTGAGAATTCATCTATAAATGATACATAGTACATATATTTTTCCAATGATGGAACCGACATAGGTCCAAATACATCATTGTGCACTAGTTGTAAAATTATTTCTTCCCTCGTTGCACCAGAGGGGAATATTACCCTATTATGCTTCCCATATACACAATGTTCATAGGAACCAAAATCCAGAGAGCGTTTAGACATACCTTCAACCATACCTTTACCGTGTAGTAGTCGAAAACCCTTCTCTCTGATATGCCTCAATCTTAGATACCAAAACATAACCTTTTCTCCATATATTGTAGCAGTTTTTTCTTCTTCAACTCTAATATCAGGAACAATGGAACTATTACACCCATCGCTAATAGTTCTTCCTTGTATCTTATACAGAGTTCCAATACAAACTCCCTTCAGCAACACCATTGCTCCTCGAACCATTGCAGGTTTCTTTTTCAAATACTGCTTTTACCCCTACATCGTCCATTTTGCTAACAAAAATCAAATTGTTGGCCAATATTGGGATGTGCAAAACACCAGGCAGTGTTCTAATCCCTCCATATATGAGCCTCAACTTGAATTTTCCTCATCCTATGATTTTGGTTATTGATTCATCACCTAGGAAAACATTACCACCATCATACCTTTCATATTCATAGAACCACTCCCTGTGGGGAGTCATATTGTAATGCCCATATATTTCTAAACATCATTAAGTTTCCTAAACATTTTAAGAAAGTAAACTGAAACGAAACTTCATAACATGGTATTGAATTTTATAACAGCAACTTCAGTAACTTGGATTTATCAATAAATACTAAATTATTTACAGTATGAAATAAATACATAACTTAACAAGTACCTGGATCTGATGCTAATTTCTGTTGCCTCTTTGCTTTGTTGCTGCCTTTCTGCTCCTTGCTACATAGATCAACCCTACCACAAACAGGAAAATAACTGCCCAAAACCTCCAGCAACTCGATGCCTCCCTTGATCAAAAGTCACAGTCCATAACACTCTGTTCCTTGCTCACAGCAAGCCAACAGTCCACAAAATATCACAGGCTCACAGCCAATACCACAGTGCACAGAAAATACCACATAGAAATTCTGCTCACGGCAAAATGCAATGGTTCTCAGCCAATACAACCGGCTCAGCAAAACAGTCCGCAACAACCATCCCCGCCGAATGGTGCGCACATCCCCCTCTTCCCGTCCCTTATTCCTCCCTGTCGACTCACGCAGTTACTCCTTCAACCACCCTTCGTCCTCCGTCCTTCGTCATGAGTTAATGTTTTATCTTCTCGGGATCCATGGCTATCCCTCTCTGCATACGCCACCATTTTTATATCATTTTTCATTGATCTTTTAATTTTATTTCACAGGCCATTAAATGTGATCTGTAGTTTGAATTATTACTCAGTTAACCACAATTAATTTCTTTTAATTAATTTTACTTTATAATATTTAAACATGTATCCAATTAGGGTCGTTACATACACCCACCCTTCAAGAAACTTCGTCCCGAAGTTTAAGGTGTCTGATGGAACAAAGGAAAAGGACATGGTTCACACATTCACAACAAGTAACTGACATTATCAGTAAGTAAGTCAAGAAAGCTCATACATACTAGTGTATATGTACAAGAAATGCATGTGTAGCTAGTACATGCGAGTCTCGTGCATGTACTAATATTCAAACTGCCATCCTTTAGTAATTTATGTATACATTCAATCCAGTCAGCAAGACTAGTCTTTTATAAAAGACAACAATTAATCAATTGTTTAAAAAATTTCTTTAATCACAATTATCCGGTTTAACAATTTTATTTTACACAGCTGTAGTTTAGTTAAGGAATATTCATATATACACATTTCTCCCTTCATCAAATTCCATCACAAAACAGATTCTCCATATGTCTCAACTATTCTACTCATCCTTCCTTCCTAACCTACTTCCGTCTCCCATCCTATCCGTCCTCTGCTAGACTATCTTGGAGTGTCAGCTATACTGACCTAACTCCAAATAGAACCCGTAAGTGGAAGTGTCGCTATCTCGACCAAGCTTCCTTAGCAGGAAACTGACAGTCCTCATCACATGTCTTGGGGAGCGTGAACCAGCAGCGTCCTCCCAGGACTTCAGGTTTCGGAGGATACACGGTGGGAAATGCCTCCACCCCTCCTAACAGAACCAGGGTCAACACCCTATAATGGAGTATACTCGGTGGGAAATGCCTCAACCCCTCCTAATAGAACCAGGGTCAACACCCTACAATGGAACACACAGGGGTACCGCGTTGCTGGAGGTTTTGTCATCGTTTATTTGGTTTTGCGCAGTGTTAGTACCAAAATCATAGCATAATCATGCACTAGTCCACATATCATAGCAATGCATCCAAATCAATATAATTTCACACACATAATTCATACCATAATGTTTTCCAGTTAGTGGTCCTGATATCCACTTTCATCATCGTTATCACTTGGGTATTTCATAGCCCATAACCTGCAGATTAGTCTGCAACACAACTCATATATTTCTATGCATTATCATTATATAATTGCATACTTTTCTCATTTCAATTTGGTATCCCGTACCAATACATTAACATCAAGGTTTTCAGATTTGAATTAGATTTCACAATATCCCATAATTCATACTCTTTACACATTCACAAGATTATCATTTACCAAAATAGATTTCATCATATCCAATATCATTCTAATGGTATTTAAACATTCAACAATTTCTCTTTCTCACAATATGTCGCATCATATACATCATCATCAATAGCATTTAAACATTCATAAAATTTTCATTCACATAATAGATCGCATTACATGCATCATCATCAATAACACTTAAACATTCATTATTGTTCATAAGTTTA
>JASDQU010218984.1:0-18006 GCA_032191745.1 Picea mariana | reverse complement strand
AAATTATCCAAGTGACGAGTGATTTGTGCGAAAAAATCCATCAATACCATACAATTTGATTAGGTTCTAAATATAAAGAAGCAATTCGTACCTTTTGTGTATGTGGCACATTATGGAGATCAAAGAATTGCTCCATCTGAAGTATCCATGTGATTGGGTCCTTGCCATCAAATGTCCTCATATCAATCTTAGGAACGTGGTTGGTCTTCAAACCAAAGTTGGAGTTTCTCCATTCTTGATTCACCTTCCTTGTGTCCTCATCATGAATTTCATGGGATGCATTTTCACTTTCAGGTGTCTTCTCTGTTACGAATTTTTTCCATACTTCCATGATCACCCCTTTTAAACCCTCCATCATCTCTTGTAGTTCATCTTTTGTTACTATCTTCTTTTGTAAATCATTTATGTCCCTACGCATTTCTTCACCTTCATCAAGAGTCCAAGTAGGATTTTCTGGAGGCTTATTTGGTGTAGAAGTTCCCTTTTTGGGTGGCCTGTTGGCCAAGTATCACTTTTGAACCTTGATTTTGAGGTGGTTCTGCTAGACAATATTTCTTCTGTTGTATATCGTAAGTTTTTGCCCTTATGGGTATGATTTTTTTTTTATGTAGTTCTCTAATATTTATTCTCTCCAATGCCACAGGTCTGATCAAAATTGGATGTGCCAAGTGGAATTTATGATAACTTCCCCACAACTTGCCGATTTTTTCCCTTTCCAAGAGATTTCACTTGTATAGCGTGCCCTGCACAAAATAATTGATATAAAATTATGAAACTCATACCAAAAATACTAAATACTGTCCAAGATCCAATAAAACTAGTTTCACTCAATTTGGATACTCTAGGAAGAAGTTATGATTTTTTTACCTGGAACACCTTCTTGAGACTAGTCAATAGGACTAGTCAGACACCCTATCTTACACAAGGTGTATCTACAAATTTGGTATGACCCAGAAGTTGAAAGTTTTACGACATATACCTTACTATTTTCTATAAATATCCTCTGAACTTCATGTTTTGAAATGTTAAAGAAAATTTTTTACAGCGAAAATTCTGCAATGACTCAGTTCAGGATGATTCCATAACCCTATATTGTACAAGATATATCTCTGAAAGTTTAAGGCCTCAGGATATTAATTTTGAACCCAACGTACCTTAATCTATCTACTAAATATCCTCCAAACCATTCCTTCTGAAACATTGTAGAAAACAATTTATAGTGAAAATTCCAAGGTGTATCATATGTAGCAGCGAAACCCCAAGACCTTGAGCTCTTATACCATATGTTAAGAACCAAATATCAATATAGCATAGAAAAATATCAGAAAAAGTACTCAACACCTTGAAAAATAGATAATTTCATATAATAAGCCTCTTCGATGGGGAAAACTCCTTTTACCCCACTTAAATGTTCAAGTACTAGATAATTCAAAATGAAAATGTCTCCTTGGTATATATAGGAGACTAGGAGGTATAATTACAACTAATGGCCTAAAGCTGACATAAATAAAATAACATTACTAATATAATACAACCCAATTAATGGGTAATGAGCCAATATTAGGGCTTAACATGTCGGGTACATGGTTGAGACAAGTAGTTGATGAGTTGGCACATACATGAGGTGTATAGTTGATGATGTTGGTACATATTGATGAGTAGTTGATACATGATTGGTACATACTTGGCACATGGTTGGAGGCACTTGTTAGTAGTATTGTTGACACATGGTTTATGGATGATGTGGAATGCTTGTATCATTAGAAGAACATATTAATCTTGGTGATGATTATGAGTTGTTGTGTTATACTTGGTTGATGCACATCTTTAAGAGTTGTCTTGGTGATTGATCTTGGTGAGTATATCTGATTTGGTTGATAAAATTGATGAGATTGGTTGTTGTGATAGGTTTTTTGGACAAGCTATTGTGATAGGTTGTTGTGACAAGTTATTTGTACAGGTTTGGTGCATGGTTAATGCACTTGTTCGTGGTACAGATTGAGGTACAAATTGGTGCATGGTTGATGCACTTGTTTATGGTATAGGTTGATTACAGTTTGGTTGGTACAGGTTGGTGGATGGTTGATGCACTTGTTTATGGTACAGGGTGATTACAGGTTGATGCATGGTTGATGCATGGTTCAGGTTATTGGTACAGGTTGTTTGGCAGAGGTTGATTGGTACAAGTTTACAACAGTATATCTCACAGTGATAGTGTGACAGTGGTTCCATCATTCTACTTATACGTTAGGGTGGTTGGACGGGGAAAGGATAGGTGGTTGTATCCACCTTTCAGTTGTATCTGGAGATCATAGGGGGTTGTAGCCTCTTTCTAGTTGTATCCATATAATTGGGGAGTTGGAGCTTCCCTCATGTTGTAGCCTGAGAAACTAGGGGGTTGGAGCCTCCTTCCAGTTGCAGCTGGATAACAAAGGAAGTTGGTGCTTCCAATGAATGGGGGTTTGGGGGAAGCGATCTGGAGAAATGGTTTTTTCCCTTGAGAAACATGTCGCATTTTTTCCTCATTTTTCATGTCGCCTCGATTTATGTGTCCATTGTTGGGATTTTTTTTGGCACATGGTTTTTTCCGATGGTTTTCTATTTCCAGGTAAGGAATTAGGGTTATTAGCTAATCCAGGTCATTGGGTAGGGTTTTGGATGCCACTGGATCCTATATGTATATTTTATTGTAAACAATGTATCACTATGAATACATATAGAATATGGTGGTTTTCACGGTTTGGGTTTCCAGGGGAAAAATATCTGTGTAATGTGTGTATTTTCCATTATCTCTTTTCTGTTCTTTTACTGAAAATATGTTTGCAGTAAATATTTTACAAGGTTAAAATCTACATTTTGTATCATAGCTTTATTGGATTTAAGGGGACGCCTTTGTGGTCAAGAATTTGGCTCAGGGCTGTGATAAGCTTTTTTACAGTGGGAGATCTATGGTACTGATTTTTCAGGTGAAAAGAAATGGTGAGAAGTTCAAAAATGGAGATCAAGAAGTTTAATGGGAAACATTTTGAGTTGTGGAAGATCAATATGGAAGATCTGTTGGTGGATAGATAACAGTGGATCACGGTGGATCGAGGTACTGCACCTACAAGAACTTCACTGGAAAAAGTTGGATCGAAAGGCGAAGAGAAGAATCCAACTATGTCTCTCAGATTCAGTATTACTGAATGTGTCATAGAAAGCTTCAACAAAATATTTATGGGATAAGTTGGGGAAGTTGTATCAGTCTAAGTCCCTAGTAAATAAGCTTTTCCTGAGAAAGAATTTGTATAATTTGAGGATGATAGATGGAGACTCAGTGGCAGAGCATTTGAACACCTTCAATACTATGGTAAGTCAGTTAGTATATGTTGAGATTAAAATTTCATATGAAGATAAGTGTATCAGTTTATTGTTCTCTTTCCTATATTCATGGGATAGTCTGGTTGCGACCATCGATAGTAATACAACTCCCTTGAAGTTTGATGAAGTGGTCTCATCCTTGTTGTTGGAGGAGATGAGACGAAGGAACATGGAAGGATAAAGAACATATTCATTATTTGCGGTAGGACACTCCCAGGAAATAAATAGATCAAATTTCTCAAGTGAGAGATCTAAGTCTAAGGGTATCACCTGGAAAGTTTGTAAAGGTATGTTGGAGATTGGAAAAGAATGGCACTACAAGAAGCAGTGTAGATCCAAAGTTGAGAAAAAGAAGGGATCTGAGGAAGCTCCTTCTACAGAAGAAAATACCTCCAAGGAAGAAGGAGGGGATGTGTACTTGGCTTCTTCAAACACACATGTAGATCATGAGGCATGGTTTGTTGAATCAGGTGCATCCTTTCATTTGACTCCCCACAGGGAGTGGTTCTGTGAATATGGAAGGTATGATGGAGGTAATATTTTCCTAGGTGATGACTCTACAACCAAAATCATAGGACAAGGAAAATTCAAGTCGAGGCTCATATATGGAGGGATTCGAACACTACCTGGTGTTTTGCACATCCCAGGATTGGACACAAATTTGATTTCTGCAAGCAAAATGGACGATGTAGGGGTAAAAACAATATTTGAAAAGGAAACTGGAAGGATGGTTCGAGGAGCAATGGTGTTGTTGAAGAGAGTTCAGTTTGGAACTCTGTATAAGATGAAAGGAAGAACTATTAGTTATGGGTGTAATAGTTCCATTGTTCCTGTATTGGAGTTGAAGAAGAAATAAATCCTATAGTCTCTGAAGAAAAGGTTATGTTGTGGCATCAAAGACTAGGGCATATCGGAGAGAAGGTTCTTTGACTACTACACGGTAAATGTATGGTTGAAGGTATGTCTAACTGCTCTCTAGATTTTGATTTCTGTGAACATTGTGTACATGGGAAGTAGAATCAGATAATATTCCCCTATGTTGCAACGAGGGAAGAAGGAATTTTACAACTAGTTCATAGTGATGTGTTTGGACCTGTGTCGGTTCCATCATTGTGGAAATATGTGTACTATGTGTCATTTATAGATGTCTTCTCAAGGAATACTTGGAAATATTTCCTTAGGAAGAAATTTGAAGTCTTTGACAGGTTTAAATAGTTTAAGTCTTTGATTGAGAATCAAATAGAGAAAATAATTAAGGTGTTGAGGATAGATAATGGAGGAGAGTTTTGCGGGAATGAATTTGAAGAATTCTATAAGAAGTTTGGTATAGAAAGGTATAATAATACTCCAAATACACCTCATCAAAATGGAGTTATAGAAAGGATGAACATGATGTTGATGGAAAAAGCAAGGTGCATGCTCAGTGGTGTCAGGTCAGGGAAAACATTATTGGCAAAGGCAGTGGGTACTGCATGATACTTGGTCAATATATCACCCTCATCATCTCAAGGTATTTGGATGTGAGGAATATGTTCATGTTCCAAAGGAAAACAAGAGTAAGCTAGATAAGAATGTTGAAAATTGTATGTTTTTTGGGTATAAAGATGGTCTCAAAGGTTATAAGCTTTGGAACCAAGAAACTAAGAAAGTAGTGTATATATGAGATGTGGTATTTAGAGAAATGAAGGATGTTGTTAAAAAATAAGTCCTACCAAGTAAGGAAGAACCAAAGAAAATATAGTTTGATTTAAAGGATGATGAATTAGACTCTACAAAAGAACATGAATAAAAAGAAGAAGATCCTCATACTCTAGTATTGAGGAGATTGGTTCAAGAAAGAAAGCTACCAGAAAGGTATACTCCATATGATTTCTATTCAAATTTTGTTTTGTCTATTACTGATGATGATCCTAGAACTATCAGGGAGGCAATAGATTCAAAGGATGGAAGATCTGGAAAAAATCCATGGATGAAGAAATGGAAGCCTTGGATAAGAATGAGGCTTGGGATCTAGTGGAGTTTCTGACTTGAATAAATCCCATTGGAAACAAATGGGTATTTAAAAAGAATTTGAATGAAAAAAGGAAAGTGGAGAAACACAAAGCTCAGTAAAGGATTATTCCTAGGTTGAGGGAATTGATTCTACTGAGATTTTTTCTCCTGTTGCCAAGTTAACATCTATAAAATATATTTTAATTATTGCTTCTACATTTTATTTTTAATTAGAATAGATGGATGTGAAGACAAGATTCCTACATGGGGATCTGGAAGAAGAAATCTATATCAAACAACCAGAAGGATTTGTTGTGAAGGGAAAAAAGGAGTTGGTATGCAAGATGAAATAGTGCATGTATGGTTTAAAACAATCACCAAGGATGTGGTATCAAAAATTTGATACTTATATTCTAGGACTTGGCTTCACGAGAAGAAAAGAGGATCACTGTGTGTATTTTAAATTAATTGGTGATCATTTGATTTATTTGGTATTGTATGTGGATGACATGTTGTTGATAGGAAACAACAAGGAGATTATACAGGATGTGAAAACTTAGTTGTCCTCTAAATTTGACATGAAGGATATCGGTGCTTCGAATTTAATTTTGGGCATGGAAATTAAAAGATATTGAAAAAAGAGGAAATTCTGGTTAAATCAGAGAAATATGTCGAGACAATATTGTAGAGATTTAATATGCAGGAATGTAAATCGACCAAGGTCCCTATTCTTGTTGGTGTAAAGTTATCTACAGATCAATGTCCCAAGACACATGAAGAGGAGGGGGACATGTCTCGTGTTCCATATGTGAGTGTAGTT
The DNA here is from genome assembly GCA_032191745.1 of Picea mariana. NCBI lineage: Eukaryota > Viridiplantae > Streptophyta > Pinopsida > Pinales > Pinaceae > Picea > Picea mariana. Next base: position 11,834 of record JASDQU010218984.1, on the reverse strand, counting down.
GGAAGTTTGATGTATGCAATGGTTTGTACTAGACCATAAATTGCACATGCAATGGGATTTTTGAGCAGGTATATGTCAAAACCTGGGAAGGAGCATTGGACAACAATAAAAAGGGTTTTCAGGTATTTGCGTGTAACTGCTAGTTATGGATTGTGCTACCAAGGAAGACAAGGATTGGACAAAGTGTTGGAAATACATGGATTTGTGGATGTAGACTAGGCTGAAGATATGGATCGTAGGATATCTACAAGCAGGTATGTGTTTAACCTATTTGGAGGAGAAATCAATAGGATGAGAAAAAGACAGGTTGTAGTGGCACTTTCAACTACAAAAGCTAAATACATGGAAGCTACTCATGCAAGTAAGGAATTAATATGGTTACAAATATTGTGCTAAGGTATTAGGTTGGTACAATAAGTTGTAAGGATATATTTTGACACTACTACATATGACCAAATTTTCCATGGTTTTCCATTGCTATTGCCACACATATTCGTCGCACTTTCCATGAAGGCAAACAATTTTTTTCGTTAAAAAAAAATTCGTCGCTATATCCACACATTCTTTTTTAGTGGAAACAACGACAAGATCAGACTACCACTTGTCACCATATTAAAAAGAGGCATGCTTTTTTCCAACAAAAAAATCTTGGCAATAGCGACGAAAAACTGTGGCAATAGCGACAAAAAAAGTGTGTTAGAGTAAAAACCCCACCACTGGCTTGTGACACAGATGCTATACTTGTGAAGAAAATGTGTGGAAATTAGTGACGAAATATTATTGCAATAAAAATGAACAAATGTGGCAGATTAAAAACACCTATCAATAGCTTGCGACGCAAATGCAATACTTGTGACGAACTATCGTCGCTATTGCCACGCCTTCTGTAGGTTTAAAAAAAAATTGATAGTTTTCCCCTGCTTTCTAAGAAATCTCCTATCACATCCTTTTGTGTGGATAAGGAAATATCGGTTATGATTTTGAAACATGATCTTATATGAGGGCATTTGCTGTCTCATTTCTGAACATTAAATAGGCAATCTCAAGATTATTAACAAGTTTTGTGTATTTAACTTTCATTGAAGAATCAATGAGAGAATCATTAAGTTTCTGCATTTATGTATCCAGAAATGGACTTTAAGAAACAAAAAACACTGATTTCATGAGGATTTATGTCGTCGGATTCTGACCAAAAAAACCAATTCATAGAACAGTTAGACAACGCCCAATTTTCCAGGTCAATTTTTAAGTGGGTGTGGGAGCATCTCAAATCCAAATTATCACACCTACCAATGTTCTCACCATCCATTCGAGTTTTCCATGTCGATTTTGAAGTGGGTGTGGAAGCATATCAACTCCAAATTCGCACACCTAGCAACATTCTCGCCATCCATTCGAAGAACCATGGCAAATTTGGTCATGCAACTTGAATATAGCTAGTTTGAGGCTATGTCGATCAGTCGACCTGCAAATAAAAGGAAAAATTATTGATCAAAGATAACCCTTCTTTCTATAATTCCAAGGTTATGAGATAATTCACGGGCCTAATATATGTTTACTTATCAAGCTATTGATACATGGGCACATAGGTAGAACCCATATATGTTACGATTAACCAATTTGATTGTGCTAGTATTGGAGCGAGAGTTGCAACAATGTCCAAAAGGTTCAAAATCTAAGTAATGTTCATGTAGTAATAAGACAAGGGCATAAATAAGAAAAGAACAATGCACCTATATCTAAATTTCAAACAATTAAAATTTATTAAAAGTTATTAAAACCATCTTTATATATGCAAAAAGTTCAAGAAAGCTTGATGAAGTAGCATGATACTTCTATCTGGTGACACACAATGACATGTGAATGGTTGATTTGTTAAGTTGAAGCACAATTATAAGTATCTCGAGTCATGTTCATTGCAAATATGGATGGATACAATGTGTCACTGTAAGGTTATCAATGCTTTTCTTTCCTAAAACACATGTTACAACGTACTATAAACAATGCAAAGTGAAGGAACCTTGAAGCGATATAGACTTAGGGAAGCATGACATTGAGAAGCCAATAAACCTAGGAAAGTGTGAGAATGAATATGGCACTTACAAATTAATTTAAAGGCATATGTCACTTACGATTTAATTCTCCGCTGTTGTAGATCCATAATATATTTTTGGACATGAATACTATCATAATTTTTGACAATTTTCATTACTTGTTGAAACTCAACAAAAAAAAAGACAATCTACAAATTAAATTAATTAGATATTCAATTATTTTCAAACTTTATCACCATTAGCAAGAGGTTAATAACATGTTCTCCTTGCTCAAGGGACTTTTGGAGACATTGTGGGACAAGATTGGATGACATAGAACTAATTTTCAAGACAATGAAGATGCACATACACAACTACAACAAAGAGATAGTTTGGCTTATCATTTTTGAGAGAGACAAATGTTATGTCCATTTTATGCTTTTGTGCATTTAAGCATAAATCCATTACAAAAACATCAAATTAAAACATGGTCAAAGAGTTACTTGTTCCTTCATTAAATCAAATGCTACAAATTAGAAACAATTCCATTATAGGAAATAGTAGAATGCAAAGGGTTACTATAATTGGAAGGTCTCTACATGATCAACCCCATGAAACATGGATGAATGTGCAGTACATGATTTCTCAAGGGAAAACAATACATGATTATCAATAAATAACACTTCTAAAATGCATGGTAAAAAGAATAATTATCTTTGAAGAAGTCTGTGAATTATTTTTGGACATGGGAATATTTTTAGAGGCTAACATATTTGTTGATCCATTCTTAGACATGGGGTTTTATGCTCATAAGTTGAAAAGGAAAATTTCTTACATAATCTCAACAAAACTTGCAAGTCAAATCTTGTGAATCTAGTAAGCAATCAAAAGAGTGGATGAAGTAAAAATATTGTGAGTCTTTTATTGAGCATGGTGTACTATGACAATGGGATATCTATTGGATATGAAAAGCTTATAGTTGATAGACACAACAACAAACAATGCCTTAGAAAACCAAATTTATTGTTAATGTGCAATGGCCTCTCGATTGAACCAGGGTTGTTGTGGAACACCTCTCTTCCTTCCTGATAGTGGAATGAATTTGGGGTGATCAACTTGAATATTCTACACTTAAGCAATGCACCACTCCAGATCAATAGGTTCTTAGACTAAAAGAAATCTTGTGAAGGGAACAAGTTAACTCCTCCACTCTATATCAAGGTGCATAAAATGAAGGGAGAAAGCTTGAATTAAAATAAAGTTTGAACAAGTTAACTCCTCCAATATATATTTCTATTGCCACACATATCCCTCCAAGAGGTCAATTCATTGAGTTGGATATGAGTGCGCTAGGCCTCCAAAGGCCAAGTGTCTTCAATCACCACCAAACCCTAGCCCTAGGGTGACATCAAGCCCTCAAAGGTGACGTTTTGGCCTCCAAAGGCAAGTTTTTTGGATTGTAGGGGATATGTGAGATCCTCCAAGGTGTCTCTTAGGCCTCCAAAGGCATGTCATCATCATCCGGTGTGTGGGACCTAGTATCCAACATGTGGGCTTCAAGCCCCAAGGAATCCCAAGCTAGGCTTGTTCTTCCAAATATGTCTACCAAACAAGGTCTTGCAAAGACAATGAATACACCCTCCAAGGATCTCAATTCAAATGCATCATGATGAGTAAACCAAATCAATAAAAGAGCCTCCATTTCTTCTCCATTTGTCTTGTATACTAGGTACCCAAAGAAGGATTTGATTCTTGTTGAAACTAAAATTCCCTACAATGTGAAACATTTACATGTCCCCCTTTACACAATCACATCTTATTCCCTTCAACCACATGTAAGGAATCTTAACAATTTGGGGAATGAGAGCATGGGGAATTGCAATGTTTAATTTCCACATTTATATTGATGGACCCAAAAGTACATGGAATAAATATAATTCCATGAGTCAAGTATATAGGTGGATTTTTTACTAGGGTGCATAGAGAACAAAATCCTCCTAACTTAATGGAACTAAAAATAATATAAAATCTAATGAAGAACTAAGTGCTAGGTATGTGGTATGATTAAGGAATTTGGCAGAAACATAAAGAGATAAATCCTCTAATATATATGAACCTAAGAAATATAAGAAATACAATTTATCTTAAGGTGTTGGGCTTGTGGGAAGATTTTTGATGTCAGGATATTACAAAGGGTGAAATCCATTATGGGTTTGTAGGGATAAAAAGATTTATCTGATATGATTGGCACTGAGGATTTGGCATATGGAAAGATATTGTTGGATGACCCTTTTAGACTCCAAGTTGTGACCCTTTTGAGATTAAAAATATTGTTGTTGGTTTGTCTATCCAACAAGTCAATAAGAAACTCATGACATGAAAGGGAGAAATAAGATATGAATTTTAATATGTTGTTTTTCATTTCAATGGTAGGTTTGTAGCTGACACGCTAGGCTTCACGAATGAAAATAGGCCTTAGTAATATAAAAGGGACTTAGAGTTGTAACTCATATGCATATGACTTCCTGCCAACCAATAGGTACAAACCTCAGAAAAGTAGCTAGCTCGTACATGAACAAATGACATCCAACCAATAGGCACAAACCTCAGACAATTACCTAGTTCATACACTTGCCAGGCTTATTGATGACGATAGGTTAGGTCATCAATATTCAATATCATCCTCATGGATGCTAGATGGATTTTACAGGAGCACGGATACTTTAAGAGTGCATACCCATACTGTCATTTCACTCTAAACAAAAAGAATATGTGATGATGCCTTTATCATCCAACAAATATCCATTTAATTTAGAAGTAAGGAACAATAGAGAGATTAAACTTTTAATGAACATAAACCCTGACAAAATCAAGGTTTAATGGACCCCATCGTTCTCATGCAATGTTATATAATAAAAAACTTTGGATATACAACTTTTACAATAGTTAGTGCCTAAAAAACAAAGGTGCATATCTAGATGCTAACATGGCCTTTACTTTCATGGCTTAAATAATGTAACCCAACATTTAAATTAGAATATAGGTCCCAACTATTATGGTCAAATCCATAAAATTATCTTGTTATATTGAATCTAATAATGTATATAAGCATAAGTCTCTCATAGGATCCATGGCATGAAGTAATGATAGATATCTTCTAAATAACACAAAAATGCATAAGAACACCATAATCATGATAAAGGAAATGGAAGAGATATGAGCTAAGGGATTTTTCTTTGGGTGTAATAAAAAATGGTATTGGTGGAAAAAATGTTCCAAATANTATGGTGTAAATGTTTTCTTCATTATTTAATGAGCACTCAAGCTATTCTCACAGATCCTATTGAGGTTCCTTGTAGGATATCGACATGCCTAAAACCGTTAAAATTGTAGGATACATAAACAACCAAAATTTCATAGTCCTTATCGACTTAGGTATTACCCACACCTTCATTAACAAAAATATGTTATACAAACTGAATTGTGTTACACACCCATATATAAAATTTCAAGTGGTGATTGTAAATGGAGGAAAATGCCACAACATTAAACTAAGTAGATTATGTTAGAACTTTATAACTTTTGTCTAGCTAATAGAGAAACAACAGAGGTAACCGTTTCAACCAACTTTAGAGTTGAGCAATCTCCTGCTCAACTCATAGAGGGCTCTCTCGTGTCACTAGGTATTTCTTTAATAATCAGTGGCTAGGTTTGGTTTGTTTTGGGGGTTTTGTAAAGTTGTCGGTGAAGGAAAGGGGGTGACATTTGGGGATATGGATTTGAAAATGAATAAAGCAGTGGTAGGTCATTAGAACTATCTAGAGGAGAAAGGCTAAATGAGGCAATGAGTATGAGTTTTTAAAACTGAAATATGAATGGTTAAAGAGGAAAAGAGAAACAAATAATTGCATCAGAGCATATTGAAATTAATTCTGAATTAGTTAAGAAGGGGATTACATCATTTATATTGCTAAGTCGAGAGCATCATAAGAAGAATTCTAGACTCTTAAATATCCAATTTAAAAAGAGGAAAATGTAAATGGGATTTCAAAGCAAAATAAATACACACTATGAGAGAAACAAAACTCATATCACAACCATTAGAATCTTTTCATAAACAATTAAAAATGCTTATGTATTGTATATTCACTTTAGCTCCATGAATTTACAAAGTATTCCTACTACGAGGGCAGGCCCCTCTTCGGTCCATCCAACCATTTATTTATCTTTGCAATAGTATATATAGGTAGATTACATCCGGGATTTAGAACGAATCATCTTCCCCAAAATTCCAAAAATAGTTGTCGGTTACAAAAGAGTAACGTACAACAACTAAACTCCTATTTCCTAGGGGACGTTATAAACAAAACTAACATATTTGAGGTTTTTTCCTTGAAGTCCATTTGTCATTATTATTATAAAATTATCTGGCACACACTAAATTTAGCATGCAATCTATTTCATCTTCGAAATTTATTCTTTTAACGTATCAAGCCATGCAGGTTGGTTTTCCCCAATGCTTTCGACCACCTCATCTTTTACCTCTGTCTTCTGATGCTTACTCTGTTTCCTCTTGACAAATCATGTATGGTGTTCACCCACGTATCCATTGATGATTAAATCCTTCATGATGGGTTTTAATTTGACCTCTTCATCTGCTCTTGGATCTCCTGAAGGATTTGTATAAAATTTCATTGCTAATATTCGAGCAACCAACTTCTCTTTCTTCTTCAATGATGAATTTGTCATATTAGTTGAAAACCATGGTTCACTGGAGGCCACTTGGTCTGTCCTATTCATTTTCCCTGGTTTTACAGAAAGCAAAAAAATTTCTTCCTTAGCTGAATGATTCGACATGTGATGACCTTGTTATGAAATAGAACGTTAATGGCCCAAAATAGAGTAATGTAACCCGTGTTTTGAATGATAATTGTCATTAAGTTCCAATCATGAAATACTTACAAGAGTACTTACAGGTACATCAGTTTATCATGTTTGGCCAATCTATTTCGAATGATGAGCCTTCGAGTTGGTTATCTGGCGGCGCTCACCTAGTGTTGCATAGATGAAAAGTACTCGAACAAGTGGTGTGAGATGATTTGACCAACCATCACTTTCCCTTCTCCACGTGCAACCTTTAGATTTTATAGATTTAATGATATTAGAACACATGACATCGAGGTGTGGTTGAGTGGTTTTGCTCTCACCTTCTTTTCTCCTGGATATGATTTTGGAGCTGCCATGTGTCTATCGGATGAAACTGCAGTATTTTCCCCTACCCGCTCTCTAATGCTTAACCTCTGTGTTGTTTCCTCGCTCAATATGTCTCTTGACCATCGATCTAGGCTGCTCAAGATCTATGGCCCGTTGGGTCCCATCACTCCTACGTCTCTGCCAATTTTAACCCTTTCCACCAGATATGACCCCACCTACTAATATAACACTCCTCTATACTGATTTAGTGTTCCACAAAATCTCAAGACTTGGATTCGAAGAAATAATTATAGTGATAACATAGGATCTAACTGGGGATGTTACCCTCCCTGTGAGGTAGAAAATAACTTGTAGACCAGGTGTCGGATCCATTGGGATGCTCCCAAAACATGTGTGTGTACTGTGCTCCAACTTATCACCGGTGTCTGCTGAAAACAAAACTCTACACACTACTATCCACTTGCTACTGAATACACCGCTAGAAATATGACTGTATACATTACTAGAAATCCAAAAAATTCCTGACCAACAAGCTTGTTTGCACTTACCTACCCTAAAAACTGCTGAAATGAATACTCAATCAAGTGATGCTAAAGTTCCAATGCAGCCACTCAAGCAATTGGCTTCCTGATTTTTATCCGCTCACATCTTTCTTAAGTAGGCAGACAAATGTAAAAGATGGAAGCTAAAAGCAAAAGTTGAATCCAAAACCTAAGCTTATGAATGAAAAAAACTCCTCCTTCACTGCAGACTGTAATGGGATGGCCATAGGATCTTGAAAATCGTGAAAAATCATTTCTTCTTGATGAGAAAAAACAGAAAGACAAGCCTCTTTCGTAAGTGTTTGTTGCTCTTTCTCTATTTATTCAGTTCTGGGAACACTTTCAAATGAAATGCCAACAATAGGCTTGTCTAATATTCCATGCATATCAACAAAAACATTCATACATAATTGAACATCTTTAAATACAACAACCATACTATGTGCATTAGGGTTATCCTCTTGTTCATCAAATGGTTCTGATTTGGTTTTATTAATCTCCTGGAAATTTGCTTGAGCATCGTGATTTTGGATTTCAAGTGAATGAATGGAAATAAGTTTCTGCTCATTATATTCTTGCAAATATGAAAATCGAACATCATGTACTATTTCACAGTTCGGAGTTCCCATGGACGCATTTTCAAAACCATGATTTTTAAATGAATCAAACAAAACCACCGCCTCTTCATTATCTTTTTGTATTTCTGATTTAAAAATTGCATACGTTGTTTTGTTTCTTTCTTGAAACTCTATGTAATTTTTTTGTTCACTAGTTGAAGTTTCCATAGATGCAGTTTCAGAATCCTCATCCATGTCTAGGCCATTTGGAAATTGGACCACCACATCATTCTTAGGGGAAGAAAGGCAACTTTGAACCACTTTTCTTTGTTGGAAATCTTGTTGCATACTTATATTAGTTTCAGAGGGAGGAAAATAACCTTTAACAACAATTTCTTGATCAACTTCATCTTCTTTGCTAGGCTGATAGCTGAGCATAGGCTGTAAATATGAAATGAAGTAACCTTCCATGTAATCAGCCGCATGATCATTAAATGTATGATAAGGTTGTTGGTCTTCTTCATAGATAATAATTTGCTTGTGTAAAACAGTGCCATTGTGAATGCAATGAAACTTTCCTTGTCCCTTTCTTATCTCATGATTTTCTTTCAACAATTCAAAGGAAGAAAAACATAGAAGAAGATAGTTTTCATTTTCAAGTCCATTTCTTTCTGAATATTCTACATCGTGTCTGGAGGATTTCTGATTTGAAACATTATACACATTTTTTTCCATCAATTTGAAAGAAGAAAAACATAATGACAAGGTTATTTCACCCGATTCAAAACCTTCTTCATTTTCTTCACTGTTGTCATATGCACAATTTTCAATTTCTTTGGATGGCTGAACACACTCATTTTCAGGTTCATCTTTGACCAATGGCTACAATTTTGGATTGACAAGAACTTCTATATAAAAAGTAGTAGGGTCATCAACCATATGAGAATATTGCTCCAATATATTGTCAATTTGTTTTGGTGAATCAGTGAGATTTGGCCTCAACACACATTCATCTGCTTCAATGATAATCTTAGAATTTTCTTTCAATAATTTAAATGAAGAAAAACATAAAGATATAGAATTCCCTTCAGCTGATTTAGTACTTTCTTCTTTGTAACTATGATATGTAGGCTGGTTGTTCTCATGGCACTGCTGAAAAGGGACATTTTCTGATAGAGAACATACAGATAGTTGTTCTAGGAATTCAACATCACAATCATCTTCATATTCATCATATATAGGAAAATCAACAACATATGCAATGTCATCTAACAAGAAAAAACTTGGGACATTGACCTGCTCTTCAACAAACTGATTTGCAAACTCATTTTTTTGACCATCTACAAATGAATACATAAAAAAATCAGCCCTCTTCTTATCATGGAATGGATCAACCCCTCCTCATTCATCAAGTGGAATATAATTTTTTGCAAAATCATTGGCATTAAAAAATTCGGAAGGGCATATGATATTATCAACTCTAGGCTCAAGATTCCAATCAACTATTTTTTGTTCATATTCAATTTCATGTTCTTGAGCATCCGACCCATCATTTTGAATCTTTTCACATGCTTGGATATTGTGTTGAATCTCCTAAGCATCATTAAACATTTGTTGTAAGGACCTAGGTCTTATTTCCATCAGAAGGAAAGACAAATCCAGATGGAGGGTTATTGTATAATGGAGCATGGAAACAACTTTAGTGGGTTGAATTTCTTTTGGAAAATTGTAATAGATGTTGGAATACATTCTGCTGAATATAGAAATAAATTCATTGTTCTTCAATTTTAAGGCATAGAACTATGTAAGCTGTATATCCAAATATTTCTTCTTGCCCCAAAATCATACAAACATCATCATGGTCAATCTCAACAAATCTACAAAATTCTCAAACCATTGGATGTGTTTTTCAGCTGAGATAGCATCGGGTTCCCCATCAAGCACAGGTAGGTAATCATAGTACTTTGGAGAAAAGTCATGAAGGGTGTGAGGTAACTTTAGGGATCTGTATCTATGCTGAGCCTTGGAGGGTGTTGGATCAACTACATGAGGTGAAATATCAACCTTGGTTTCATGATGCTCATGAACTTAGTCATGGTTATCATATGGCTCAAGTGGGAGATTTTGATCGGAGATAGTAATAAAATGAGGAGATATTTGTATAATATTATGAAGAGGATATACCATTTCAGGATTATCATGATAATTATTTGCATGCAGTAGGTGAAGAAAAATTTATCTAGCATGTTCAAGAAAGGACCAAAAGAAACTTATAACAAACAATAAAATGCCTTGGAAAAAATCCTATTTTAAGTACTTGTTTCCTTCCATAATGCATTTTCATACCTCTGTCAAGGATCTCATATTCCAGCGGAGTTTCTGAATCACATTTGAAGCTTGAGTGGAGTCACCAATAATGTTTTGGAAGCTAGATTCTGCATTGAGAGTGGAGTCACTAGTTAAAATTTAAATTTTTGGATTCTTCTACTAGTGGAATCACCTTCAAATTGATTTTTTGATGTGTGGAGTCACCATAGAAGGAATACAGCCAATATGTGCCTAAGTGCATGCTACTCTCATACCTTATAAATCAACCATGTCATTCTTTCCCAGGGAAAATTTTTCAATTTCGTCCCCGACAACGGCTCCATAATGTTAGCACTCTATAAATTTTGTTTGGCTGATAGACAAACGACAGAGGTAACTGTTTCAACCAACTTTTTTAGAAAAACAGGACCATGGAGCAATAAAATAAAACAAATGCGGAAAAAAAACATAGAAGATACACAATACAATAGAGACACAGATTTACATGGTTCACCCAGTGTGGGCTACATCCACCAGAGAAATTGCCAGGTCCTTTCTTTATTATTATCCATCATATAAAGGGATACAACCTACAACAAACCCGCTATAACTTACTCTTCTTTCTCTCACAGTTTCTTATCTCAGAATACAATATTCGCCATCAACCATAGCCACAATACATTTCCCTCATAAAAGAGAGTTGCCTTCTAGGGAAAAAACCCTAACATAATCTCTATTGTTAGATCCCTCGCTTTCCCCCAGACCCTGTAGAGGGGGTACCCCCCCTTGCACTCCCCCGCGTGGAAGAGTGTGCATACTTCTGGGGTGTAAATACTTCATGGGGTATAAACATGGCTGAAAGTAAAATACCTCTAAAGCAAGAATATAATCAGGCTCCACAACCAACAATCTCCCACTTGGAGATTGATCTCAACAACTCCACTGCTGCTGTATATGCTGGACTCTGAACCTTCTTGGACCTGGAAAATTTCTCATCTTCATCTAAATTCTTAAAGACCAACTAAAACTGTGCAGGAACTCAGTTTCTCCCTGGTTACTCCCTTTGTTAACATATCTACACGATTCTGGCTAGTGTGTATCTTTTCCAACTTCAAATGTCCATCTTCCAAGGCGGATCGTATGAAGTGGTACCTCAATTGTATATGCTTAGTCTTCGAATG
>JASDQU010218982.1:34759-45765 GCA_032191745.1 Picea mariana | reverse complement strand
ACCCCCTGCGCGCTTGGTGCAGGTGCTCAGACACTACTACTCGTGCAAAGAATATAACACATACCCAACAATTTACTGCTACCTCTCCCATGACATTCAATCATTTCATGGGGAGGAATCTGTCCACCTTTCAAATGGTATGCATAATTATGATACTCAGTCAATGCTTTGAGTCTCTAATCATTTCCCTATTGATATTCCAAACATGCCTTCACCATTTCCATCCTCTCCCTTGCCTGCTTATATGAATCCTAGTTTTGGATCCAAGGGCATGATGAATACAATATACACATCTTCATTTGATAGGAGTCATGTCCCTCAACCAAGTCTCACTGTGGGGGGTTGGAATATCCCCTCTTATGGATCCAATCCTATCCATGATTTTTCAAGATCCAGTGCTCAAATGGGTGGTTACTCTACTAATTACACCCCACCCATGTATCCTTTGTCCTCTATGCCAATTCCTACGAACACTTTTCCCATGGTAGGTCTACATATGTCCTCTGGTACTTCATATAGAGGGAATCAGTTTCATGGTACGAGATACCCTCTTCACAGTACCCCTTCACATGGGGGAAACATATATCCTCACTTGAGTAATCCTTATCATGCTTTTGTATCTTCACATACATATGATTTAGTGATGATTCCTGTACAAACCTCTATGGATCAATTAAGAGGAGGATACTACCTTTCCATGACAAGGACAGGGTGTAAACCAGGACCTTTCCTGGCCTAGAATGTCTCAAAACTACTCTTTCCTGGGACCTTGGTCTCAAATTCCACTACTCACCATCGCCACCATTCTAGTCACTGCAAGTCATATTGGAATTCCATCACCAACCTCTTCTAGTCATGTTGGGGATTGGTCGACAACCTCTGCATGTTATTTTGAAGACCAACAACCAGTCGTTGCATATCATTTTGAAGACCAACAACTAGTCACAGCAAGTCATGTTAGGGGCATCACTTAAGTCTCCATGAGTCATCCTAACATCACATCTCTAGCCTTTTTCATTCACGCTGAGAGCATGTCACCAACCATTGTGAATGACACTCGGGGCACCCATAAAATATAGAATCCTAGACATGTGAGACATAAGCCCAAGTTCCTTTGTAGGATTTGCAAACGATATCACCTTACTCATTTGTGTCCTACTACTGCTGGGATACTAGAAGCGTGTTTTTCACCTAGGGGCGCTTTAGGTTCTGAGTCATCTTTGGTTTCCCAACGCTCCATTTCTCCTTTGATTGAAATGATTGTCATGCCAATGCAATCATCACTTGACCCCACTCCCATTTTTGAGGGTGGTGCGTCTCCTGGCCTTGTTGTCACACATCCTATTCAACCAACGGTTGAAGAAGTGGTCATATCGATGTAGTCTCTGGTCAATCCAACTCTTCTTTTGGAGGGTGATGCATCCTGCAACCATGTCATTACAATTGATCATACCACACATTCTGAATAAGAGAGAGTTTTACTCTTCCTGAGTACTCTCCCTCCAAGTCTTGGAGAGGTTCCATTTGACTAGGATGGTATTGTGGGGTATCCAATTCCTCCTCCTATGCCTTTTAAGGTCGGATACATTATCCGATATATCATTGATAAAGTAACCTCCACTAGCACTTTATCCTCCTCGACTTGGAGAGATTTGGGCTTTCCCAAGCTTGTTGCAACTATTTGTAAGCTACTGAATTTTCACAGAAATCTTGCATGGGAGCCTTAGCCTCCCCCATGAAATGCCTCCTAGAACTCCCCAACGAGTTTGATTTAAGATCTTTTTTGACTCATCTAAAAAGAAAAATGATTTCCAAGTGAACTTGTCTCTTTCACACTCACAAATTGGATTTGAAAGGACATCTATTTGGTGCAAGTTTATCCATTTTTCAAACGAAGTAGACTAAGATTAAGAAAAAGGCCATTTTTTGGTGTTAACTTTGTTAGAACTGGAAGTCGGCCTCAGATTGCGATGAGGACGAGCCCGATACGCATCAGTTTAAATGTCACAATTTTTTTTATAAAAGGTGATCGAATGGAGGTAAACTCAGAACAATTTCAGTTTAACTCATAAAACTGGGTTGGAACAGTGAATACAGGTGAGGTCTTGATCTAATTTAAGACAATAATTTTTCATAGTAGTGACTAATTGAATGGATAAACAAAGGAAATAAAGTTTTCTATGGACATCCTATCTTCCAACAACCTTTTAAAAAGGGAAAATTCTCAAATATGAGATCCTCTCAGATCCTAGAAACTTTAGGAAAGTTAAAATGCTTCAAAACTAATATAATCAAACATACATTATATAGTCATTACAACATCCGATTGGATCATCCATGCTCGGGCTCTAAAATTCAGAGAAAAAAGGGGAGGAAGAGGTTGACTGCCATTAAAAAAGAAGTCTCAAATTTCAGTCTATAACCAGAGAACCAGAGGCTTCATTAAAGATTTACAATCGAGAGCTTAGATCTACCATTGATCCTTACAAAAATATCAAAATTGATCATATATACTTAGAGCCATTTTCTCTCCTAAAAGCAAGAGAGTCGTTGAGCTACTTCATTTAAGGTTTTACGTGTGCATAATCTTCTTGCAGACTGTGCACACATCTTCTTGTCTGACATTGTTTCAAACGGCATGTCGTTCGCAGGGAAACCGTCCATCGGGGTACCATGGGTTGACTGCTTCTGACCTTCCCCATGAGTTCCATTTATGGGTTGAACTGAAGTTTCAACCACCTATGCAACTTTCATTAACTTCTTCCTCCATGGAGGGTGGCCCAGACTGAATGTACAAGGGATGAACGTACACCGACTTTCCAAGGCTTGGAGGCTAGCCTCCTTTTCTTCTGGCCTTTCTCCCCATATGACAGTGGGCTATGAACTTGCCCTAAAACCAAAGGTGCTTCATAGATTTTGGGCATTGACGATGGGAAGGGATAAACTTCTTGCTCTCGAGAATCCTGATTGCCAAAATTGTGATGGGGGCTGCATTTTGTTGGCGCTTCGTTGGCCCCTCATCCATATGATCACCGGCTAGGACCGTGGGCCTATCCCCGATACTTTCGCATTTCAAATTTTGGGATTTCGGTATTTCGGTATATGTGTTGACGAGAAACCCAAAACGTCGATTCTCAAAATTCTCGATCTGTCGCCACCTATCACCATGAGATCAGATGACTCCTTGTTATCCCAGGCTTTGGGATTTCGACACTTTGGACTTCATGAATTCTGAAGAAACTGCTTCCTCACTCTCCCGACTCGCGAAATCGTGACTCTGCATGATTCTAACCTCCGTGTGACTCCGTGATAGCCAATCACCCAATGGCCATTGATCTTCTCAATCGATGGATCCTTGCCATTGAAAACTGGTCTTTTCTCGCTTGCTTGATTTGTGTCGCTGCTCATTCTTTCTTGGTGCTTCATAAAACGAAAAATGGAGGTTTGGCCAACTAGACTCAGACTTGGATAGGTAGAGGTTCAGTGATGGGGAAAAGGGATAAGCCATCAGCCTCAAGGAGAACAATGAAGCTTGGGACGGATTTCTTTCAGGCACATTTTGTTAGGGAAAACAGTCAACACAAGGAAAATAGACAAATATAATATACGCTGAGGAGGGGAAAAACTTTGATAAGATCTGTAAAAAGAGGGAAAAGACAAACAAGAACAGATTTAGACAAAAAATACACTTGAGGAGAACAGGACGAGTTTAATTTCTAACATTAGGCTCCATGGGGGATAGAGTCCTCCCTGTGAGCCTCTAAGATCTCTTTTGTAGTTTCAATGCCTTAGTGTGTGGTCATGGAGTATTTCATTTAAACAAAACAAAATAACAAAAAAAAAGATGGTATTTACAAAGATGGGACACCGGCTGTGGATTCAAACACTAAAACTTTTAAGGAAGTGCCCATTCACAGGGCCTGAAAAAACCTCGTGATCATTCAAACTATGTAACCTGTAAGTGTTGTTTGGAAATACTTCAGAAATATTGAAAGGACCAATCCAAAGGGAATCAAATTTTCCATGCTTGCCTTTGTCCTTCTTTGTAGAATCCCATTTGAGAACCAGATCTCCCAGCTGGAAACTCTCTTTTCTCACCTTTTTGTTGAAGGTCTTCTTGATTTTCTATTGACGATCATGTGCTCTGTATATCATCTGCTCCCTAGTCTGTTGCACTTCTATCATTTGATATATCCTCCTAATCATATTGTCAAGTTCTTCCTGGTAGCCTTGAAAGAACTTTGCCACAGGCAGGGCCAGCTAAGAAGGGAAAAATGACTCAGTCGCATATACGAGCTGGAAAGGGGAGATGCCCAGGGACCTCTTTGTTGTCACTCTATCAACCCACAGAGAGAACTTGAGCTTTGAATCCCATGCCTTTTTGTTATCTTCTAATAGTCATTTGATGATTTTGATGAGGACTTTGTTAGAAGACTCTGCCAGTCCATTGCCTTGCGGATAGTAGGGTGTAGAGTGGATTAGGGTAATTTTGTACTGCACACAAAATCAGACCAGGGGCTCAACTATGAAAGGTGTAGCGTTTTCCGTGACAATTTGGCTTGGAAAACCGAACCTTGCTATGATATCCTCCAGGAAACTGATGATTACCTTGTGGGACGCACTCCTGGTGGGGATAGATTCTATCCAATTGGTAAAATAATATGTGGCCGTCAGGATCCATCTATGTTGACCGCTAGATGTAGGATGAATCTCTATAATGAATTCTAGGCACCACTGCTGGAAGGGTCCATAAGAAATCACAGGTTTCAATGGCAGGGGTTTTAGCTTCTTCTTTCTTGAGAATTTCTGACATTTAGCACAGGCTCTGACTTTTGCACAAACATCAGTGAACAAAGTGGGCTAGAAATAACCAGCCCTGAGAATATTATGAGCGGTTGTTTTA
Source organism: Picea mariana (assembly GCA_032191745.1). NCBI lineage: Eukaryota > Viridiplantae > Streptophyta > Pinopsida > Pinales > Pinaceae > Picea > Picea mariana. Next base: position 40,862 of record JASDQU010218982.1, on the reverse strand, counting down.
CAGAAGTGATGCCCCCCACACGAGCCATCATGAAAGTCCGACATAATCCTTTGTTCTTTGTGTGGGTCTAAACATCTCAGCAGTACTCCTAGAGTGTCTTTCCAATACAAAACCTGCTTAATAAGGCAATATTTAATTGCTTTGAGTTTAAGAGCTCTTGCCTTTTTCCTCTATATGCCATCAGGGGGTTGTAACTCTTGCAAATAATATATGACATCCTTGGACCAATAGCATCCTGCTAATAGGGGGTTTTTCTGAGCATTTGTATCTTAAGGTTCAGTCTGCGGATTTTTTGAGTTTTCACCGATGAAGCTTACCCCCAAGGCTTTGCGATTAGGTTTGGCCAATAGTCTGGCTAAACCTTGACCTTTGATTAATTTGGTGGGATTTATCTCCTGGTAAAATTCAAGGATTTTGGCTATCCATCGGCTCCTCCTCCCATCTATGTCCGACTGAATGAGATTTTCCTTCACTGAAGCTGAAGGAACATACACAATGATTTTTGAATGGATGACATAGACTCTGAAAGCCTTGAGATATTTAACCAAAGCGTAGGCCTGCTTCTCCATGATGTCATATTTGATTTCAGAATCCCTCAATGCCCGACTAAAAAAGGAGATAGGCTACTCCAGGCCTTCGACATTTTTCTATAGTAAAACAGTTGCCACTGTGTCCGAGGAGGCAAACGAAAAGATCAAAAAAGCCTTGGAATAATCCGGACTGATGAGCACAGGTGTGTCAGTTAGTGCCTTTGTGATCTAGTTGAAGGATTCTATGGACTAAGAAATCCATTTTACTTCATTCCCCTTCCTAAGCATTGTTGTGATATGCTTCACCAATTCAACAAAACTACAAACAAACCTCCTCAAGAAATTAATTTTACCCAGGAAGATCTGGACTTCTTTCTTGGATTTGGGAAGTGACAAGGCTTGGATTTATTCCATGTGGCTGGGATCGATTCTAACCCCTTCGAATGACACTATATGGCCCAACAAATTCCCCTCCTTCATGGAAAACAAATATTTCTTAGGATTCAGGGAAAGGTTGAACTTTCTGCATTTTAGGAAAACTCTTTTCAAATGATCATAGTGCTCTTTATCAGATCTGGAGAAAACTGTAATGTCATCCAATGAATGCAATATCCATGGCTCGCTGAAAGGTTGCACCTACATTCATCAGTCCAAAGGGAATTTTGGCATACATGAATGTACCCCAAGGAGTGGTGAAGGCTATTTTTTCTCGGTCCTTAGGTAGGAATGATATCTGATTATAGCCCAAAAATCCATCAATCATGGATATCCTTGATGTGCCAGTTACCCTTTGCAATATGTGTTCCATTTTTGGCAAGGGGTAATTGTCCTACTTTGATATTCTGTTCAGATTCCTGAAGTTGACACAGAGTCTAATTTCCCCGCTCTTCTTTCTCATCGAGACCAAGTTAGCCACCCACTCAGAATACCTCAAAGGCACAATGATTTGGGCATATAGTAGGTTCTTTACCTCCCTTTCCATGATAGGAAGCAACATGGGATTAATCTATCTTAATTTCTCCCGAAAAGTTTTTTCTTCTTCTTTTAGGGGGATCTTATGCTCAATGACGTCTGTATTGTATGTTCTGAATTCTTCGTATGTCCAGGAGAACATATCAACAAACTTCTTCAAAACCTCATCATACTTGGTCCTCTACTCCTTTGTGAAACTGCTTGACAATTTGACAAATTTTGGCTCCTTTTCTGTGCCAATGTTGCATTCAGATATGTTAGCATCATCAGTTGACTTCTTAGATTTCACTGCTACATCATTATTGTCAAAGATCCTATCCAATGGGACTAATCCCTTTGGAATGTAATTACTTGGTAATTTCACAATGTGATGATTAGAAATTTTCTTTAAAAGCGCATTAGTATGGGAGCCACTTTCAAGTTCATGTTCTTGGTCTATTTGTAATGCATAAAATTCCTCAACTGCCTTCAGGAATCTTCTTATCTCAAGATCATCCTCAAATACCTTCCAATGCTTGACATTGTCTGGTATAGAGGGTCTGTATTTTCCTTCTACATCATACTTGATCTTTGGTGGCAGGGGAACTTTGAAATTACTTGCCGAAACATCCAAAGAATCGGCCAAAATATTCTCTTCTCTAGGAATGAATGAAATATCGAAAGCCAGAAAAAAGCTATCTATTAAATCCCACACTTCATTCCTATAGGATCTCAACCTTGTATGCTTGTCTTGATAAATATTTCTGACTTGCCTTACGACCAAATCGACATCCCCAAAGACAACGATTTCTTTGATTTCCATGTCCTTTGCAGCCCTCATGCCCAAAATAAGAGCTTCGTACTCTACCACATTATTGGTAGTTTCAAACTCTAATTTGTATGAAAGAGATATAGTTTCCTGAGCAGGGGAAACAAAAATTACCCCAGCACCAGCACCTTCTCTAGAAGAAGCTCCATCAAAGAACATTTTCCACACAATAGTAGTTGGGGGAGGTACTTCATGAAAGTAAACGGGTTGCTTTTTGATTTGAAGAGGAGTCTGAGGGGTGTGGGTGAGCTGCAACAAGTTGGATCCCATATCGGTGTCAAGGGAAAATATGGGGTGATTGGTGGGGTCTGCTTCATCGCTGACAATATAGGTCATTTGAGCTTCTCTGTATAATCTCCCGTGTTCCCCTCCAAAGACCAAAATGGTATCATAGGTGAGGTCCATCTGCAACGTTCCTCCAAGTTTTCTAATGCAAGATCTTGACAATAGCATGACGAACTTTGGAGGGACATCAATGACTATGATATCCATGACCACACTCTTCATTGGTAGCTAGAACAAGGTCATGACTAGATCTTTGATCAACCCAAGACACTGTACCCTCCTTGAATCAAAAGAATACAAGTCGTGATAGGCCTTTGTGACTTCCATCCCGAGTTCTTCCATGACATTTTTGGGCATGAGATTATGGGAGGCCCCAGAATCCATCAGACAATTGTGCAACACCTTGTCATGTATATTCAGGGATGTGTAGAAGGGGGGGGATGAATCATCTCTATCTTCTACCATAGGACCTAGGATGACTGCTGGATTTTCATATTGGAGGTTAATTGAGTCTGTGGGATGACAAGGTGGCTCGGGCTACAAAATCTTAGAGAGGGAACTTTTAAAATCTTCGTGCTTGAACAACTCTGAAATGGGCACAGGAATTCTTATTTTCTAAATTTCATGCTCAAAATTAAAAGAGGATGTGAGCTTCGGGCTTTCTTTTGCTTTAGGACCGGGATTCTAGACTAATGGAGAGGGGGCTTGGATTTTATTACCTTTATTGTTGTCGGTCACATATTTATCAGGCCTCTCTACTCCGGTGGGCTGCTCATGAACATCAGATGCTCCAACCTTCTTTTTGGACCTAAGGCTGTATCTGCTTTAGCTACTGCTAGCCTTGTCTCCCTTGCTTGGTTCATTAAGTTGGTTTTCCATGAGATACTCCTCGTATGATGATTGAGTCAAATGGAAAAAAGGGGAGGTGTCTCCAAAGAAATGGATTTTAGGATCAAGCTCATTTATTTCCTCCCCTTCCTCATTAGCAACCAATTTTTTTTGAAGAGGAGTTTGAATCCTTTGATCATCTCTATCTCTGTTCCTGGGTTCTCTTGGCATAACCTGAGGAACATTATTATTCAGCCTTATGAAGTTGCTTCTGTTATCAATAGTTTTTGGATTTCTGTACCTCTGCTTCCCTTCGAATTTTATCTTCTCCATTTCTACAGACAAGTATTTTACCATTTTGGTCAGCTCCTCTACTTGAGGTTGAGGTGAAAAGGCACCAAAGGTTGATGCCTCAGACCTTCCCTTTCTTCTATCTGTGTTGACTTTATTTATGATCTTGTCAACCGCCAACAAATTAGATTCTACTTCCACATCTGGAACTTGCATTTGAGCTAGGGAAGTAGCTCTTGTCTCTCTCCACAGGGGGCAAAAATTAGGGTCAAAAGCATTAGCATACGAGATATTGGCAGAGGCCTCTGAGGGCTTTATCTCAATAGGGATCTTGTTATACATTTTATTGAATCTTTTGGAGAAGTCAGAGGAAGAATCTCCTTCCCCTTTTTTTAAGGACCCAAACTCTATCATATAATACATGAAATCTTTTTTATTTCCCCACTGTCTCAAGAAGGCATTGTTTAGAGCCTCAATCCCAAAAATGGATCACTACTACATATGGGAGGATTATTCCACGAAAATTTTCCACGCTTCCACTTGTTTCATCATTCTTTTAAAGAGGGAGGCATTTTCGTGGATATTGCCATGAAAGTTTGTCAAAATATCCACAAAAATCTTAATTTAACCTAGTCGGAATTTTCATCTCTATAGCGACGAACTTTCGTGGCAATAGTGATGGAAATTTAGACTTATTGATACCTAATTCTAATCGTCACATACCTAATTCTAATCCTTCTGTAATATCCATATGTTTTAAATATATTAAAAATATCCTCTGACCCCTATACTAGGAAATATATTGTTTTCATGTTTTTAGAATTTTAAACCCCCCAATATGAACTCACATAGTATAGTATTGACTAACTAGTGAAACCCCGTAAGAGGTTTACATTCGGGGCATTATTTGAAGGTTGGATGGACATTCTATAGATAATTGTTCCATTCTATTCCACTCTCCATTTGTAAAATGGTATATCTTTAGGGGAATAATAAGTAAGGGTCAACTACCCCTTTTGCATTCATATTTTTAATTCATCCTTGTCATTGTTTAACCTAGTTTAGAAGGGTCAAAGGGTCAGTTGATCCTTCATTCAGTGAATCCTTTTTGAAAGTCATGGAAGATGTTTGCACTAGGGGAATAATGTGGAAAGGTCGATCGACCCTTCTATAGATAATTGTTCCCTTCTAGTTAACTGTCCATAAATTGGATTGGTGTTTCTGTAGGTGAGGAGTAAAAAAGGGTTAGGAACTCCTTTTGCATTCATATTTTTAATTAATCCTTATTGTTATTTGAGCTACTTTGGAAGAATAGGTCAACCATTCCTTATATAAATTTTCAATGAATCATTTTAAAATTAATAGAAGAGGTATTTGTTGCGGGAATAATGTGGAAGGGTAGACAAACCATTTTATAGAGAATTGTTCCATTTCAGTCAACTCTTAGTATCTTAGAATAGTACCTCTTTAGGTGAAGAATAAGGAAGGAATGACCACCACTTATGCATTTAGATTTTTAATTAATCATTTTTGTTATATCTCCTAATCTAGAAGAGTCGACTGACACTTCCTTGTATAACTTCTCAGTGAAGCCTGTTCAAAATCAAAGAAGAGATTTGCATTGGGAGCATAATGTGGAAGGGTTAGTTGACCCTTGTATATATAATTGTTTTATTCTAGTCAAATATCCATCTCGTAGAATGAAATTTCTTTAGGGGAATAATAAAGAAGGGTTGATTTCCCCTTTCACATTCGATATTTTTAATTAACCCTTTTCCATTATTTGACCTAATCTACAAGGGTTGGTCAACTCTTCCTTGTATAAATTTTCAATGAATCATTGATGTAGTAAGAGATACGCGTGAACACACACCTCCATTGTGCTCTCCTGCTCACAGGATCGATCTCATACACTCGTTCATGAGCCGAATTAGCTCTTTGGACTCCCAATGGAATCCCTGTGAAAACCCTGATCCACAGGTCCTTTCTTCACCCACACGGTTCTCTGCACTCAACCGTGATCTTCCTCGACTCAGTTTCAGGTTTCGGGGTTTCTTGTTCCTCGATGTCAAGAACCTCTGTCCCCTCGAACTCCTGATCACCGATGAACCAATTCACCAATGCGCACCCTTTACACGTCTTAGCCCCACCTGGCTAGGCTCTCTAGTCCATGTGACTAGTTCTTATAAGACTGCAGCCTTATCTTCTCCTGTCGGGGTTTTGGGCTTCTAAATCTCGATGTGCTCCAATTCTCGTTAGCCCTCCAGGCTAATCTCTTGGTACACGTGACCTCCCCCTATATGACCGTATCCATACCTCCTATCGGGGTTTCGGACTTCCCAATGCAAAAATGCAATCGTCCTTAGGATTCGTGAAATGCCGATCCACG
>JASDQU010218982.1:14508-25677 GCA_032191745.1 Picea mariana | reverse complement strand
TTTCTTTACATGTACTAAGATAAATGATAAGGACTCTAAAGATCAAAATGCCAACAATGTAAAATGCCTAATATTTTTGTATTTTCAATATAAGAGAATGAAAATGCAAGGACTGAACAACAACTTGATATAAAGATTATACTATATGTAAACAGAGACAAACCAAGTAGGATATCAAGAAGAAAAACACCCATCCCAAGATGCAAGGACAATCAAATGAAAAGGATGATTAGAAAGGCACCACCCAAAATTCAACCAAAGAAAGGCTTCATGTCATTCCACAGACACTTAACAGTCATAACAGAGACCCAAGAAGACTAAACAATCATCAAAACCTAACTAGCAACCATCAAACCCAACAACCAAGAAACAAAGGGTGGTGTACATGACTATTCAAGGGAAAGGCACATATATACGCTTCTTACAGAAGTACAGCACACGTATGTATGCGACTATCAAGAAAAATCCATGTATATGTGTCAAAACACAGCTAGGCTAAGGAGAAGGCTAAGAAAATTAGACTCAGAATGAACAGAGGCTATCAAGCATTCATACGACAAGAAAATCAATATAAACAAGAGAAATCTAAGGAGAAAAACACTCCAAACCCCGAAAAAATAATATTTTATCCCCAGTATGGTCGCCAATTTTGTTACAAGTAAAATATCTCTATGGATAGGGGTAAACCACAACAAAGGGAAATGACTGCAGAAATCAACTCTAATATCAAGTATGCTATATAAACAAATATGCTAGCAAGACAAGATAAAAGGACTACCTTGTCCAGGCGTTCAATGAAGTCCATCGTTGAGCACTTGACTCAAAGCAATACACCTGCAACTTGTCCTCAACAACCAAGAAATGAAACAATGTGGTGATAATATATAATGTTAGAACATTCAATAGCATAATCTATCAATATTCATAACAAATATGCCTATGGAACAAAAATTAAAATATTTGCAAGATATTAATTGGAAACTAAGTCCCTTCTAGTTGGGCCTCCACCACTTCAATCCTCCACCAAAGGCAAGCTCATATAATAGAGACAATGAGGTTCTCAATCATGTAGGGAAGAGCTTGGGGGCTGAACATGTGTTCAAAATTAAAAGGACAAAGGGATGCATACTCAATATGAAGTGAATAATTTCTCTAGAGTAACTTTTCTCTCAAAGTTGAATTCTTCTCCTATTTTCCATGGCTCGGATTTGGCCCATTTGTAGCCTTCAACTGGAACTAAAGGGTCGATTTAGAACATTTCCAATACATGGAAGGTCAAGGATCATGGATCTCATGATGTGACATGGAAACCCGACACCATTTTTTAATTTTGGGCACAAATCTTGATGTACGTGGTTTGTAGTGGTGCAACCTGCATATACGCATGTTGTACTATAGGTAGGGTGTGTATATGTGGAAAAATAATGTTTTTATCTCTGGGATTTGCAAAAAGGGACTTCAAGTCTTTATAGGGAAATGGAAAAATGCCTTATGTGGAAGTTTGCATAGGGTGAAAAAAATCTTGCTATAACACCTAGGACAGGAGGCTACCAATAGAGGAAGTAAGCCATTTTGTTTCTCCAAAGTACTAAAGGAATTTACAGGGAAGAATTGTTTTGTGATTGATATGCAAGAAATGAATATTTGGTTTGTTTGGGTGTGTTATATAGAAGTTACAACCATATTTCCAATGTTCCGCAAGGCCTAGACATTTGGGAGAATTTAGGATATAAAAGTTGCAACATGTTTACGAATTAGTACATGTACAATATTAGATTAACAAAAATTATGGGAAAATTAAGAGGGGGTATCATTTTTGTCCAAGTGACACAATTCAAAGATTATAATTGGCTCACAATATCATTTTGATTCAAAATTTGTTGTGTGCCAAAAAAATCATACATCCACTCTTGAACAAAATTGAAAAGTATATTTTCTCACTCCCATATTGTCTCACACTTTTTGCATATGTAGTTGTATAATTTATAAGAGGCATTGATCAGGTCGTAGGAAGGCCACAAAGGCTTTGCAAACATGGAAATATATGAATAAAATCCATAGACATGTGAAATTTTACACACAAGAGATCCTAAACCAATTTAATACAAAACACTTTGAGGCTATAAATGAGCAATTATAGCATACCTGAGACATGAGACTATAAAAAAAGGAAGTAAGTGATTTATTTATTTTTCTCCATAAACAAGTTCTTATGTGAGGAAGACATACATATGATTACTCATCCATGAACATTCTAGATGTATTTTCCATAATTTGGAAATCATCTATTGGATTGTGCAGGGTTGGGAGAGTGCTCATTCTCAAGGGCATTATTATTTGTGCATGTATCCTCTTTTTGTAAATGAAAATGGCATGCTTAAATAGTCAAATGTATAAATTTGAAAACATAGCATTCGTGACCCTTGATTACATAATTTCAAAGGTGCCAATTTTTTTCCTACATCTCCCAATATATAGCATGTGTTGCAGCTAGGTGTTAACCTAAGAATATCATATTTAGTTGTGATCCAGATTATTTTTGGCATGAAATGAGAGCGGAGATATAATAAAGAAATCTACATAGATAACTCAGATATCCAATGATATAACATAAATCTATCAAATATTCAACCATAAACACAAAGATACATTAATACACAATTTTCTATTAATGAGCGAAAATGTACAAAGACTGTAAAAATACAGAGTGAAAGACTAACAAGAATGGTGGCAGCTTATCTCTAAGAAGACATGTGCCCACTACTAGAATTCACAAGAATATGATTTTAAAATGAGGCTCCAAAGTCCTTTTTATCATAAATAAAATCCAAAACCCTAACCCTAGAAGATGAAAAGCCAACAGTTTTGTGGACCCTGTTTTGGGTAGTTTAGTGTATCAACTTCCCGAGGGCATAACTTTGGAATACGATCTTCGTTTGGGGCACGTGATAACTCGTTGGAAAGGTATCATAGAGGAGATTCATTTTGGGGGATCAATCAGAGACTTTTCCTATCATTGAGAAGCTTGATCCCGAAAAACCTTTATTTAGGCCCAAAAAATGGCCCCCGAAGTTAAAAACTACTAAAAATAGTACATTAACAAAATTGCCAGAAAATTGTTTTGAGCCAGTTGGAAAAGGTGGGTGGCCACCGATATCCACCTAGATCAATCCTCCCTCCTTAGGAATAAATGGTCTCCATTGTGTTGAGTTCCCTGGGAGAGGGAAAAGCATTTTTTGAATCTGCATCTTGATGAGTTGCTTTCCTTGTTGGAGAAGTTGCGCTGCTTAGCTTGTTGAAGGTTGTCACGAACCTGTGGCTAGAAGGGTTGGAGATTTTTAACCAATATAGATACATGATATTCCTGTGTGTAGAATGAATCTTTGTTCTTTTTTGCATTATTTTCGACCTGCTTCTGTTGGATAGAAGGTGCTTGGGCCAAGGCTGTAGTGGTTGCAGTATCCGTTTGTTCACCTTTTGAAAAGATTGTGGAGAAGCTGAATTTTTTATTATGAGATACTACCTTGCGGCATTTTTCAGGTGGGACATTAGTTGGAACTACCTCTGGTATCTTGTAGAGATGACCCCCCAGAGTAACAATGACACTACGGGGTCGAGACTCATAGATAGCATGGGGCTTCCAAATATATGGTTGGCCCAAGAGAAAATAATATACATCCAACAAGGAAACATCACATAATACTTCATCCTTGAAGGTTTGGATGTCCTATGACAATCGAAACTATTGGCTGACACAAATATCTCATCCCTGGCAAAGCCACCCAATGTTGTATGGTTGCGGGTGTGGTGTTGTCGACAATCCCAACTGCTTCACGACCTCTGCTGAGATGAGGTTCTTTTGGCTTCTACTATTAACAATAAAATGCAGTGGGGTACCATTCACCCACATATTTGAATGAAAAAGGTGCTTCCCCTCTTCAAGATCTGTGGGTTCTTGTGGTTGAATTGGTGTGGTTGCGACAATAGCAGTGGGGTCTACGTCAATTATCTGTCTTCTATAAATATTTTTCTGAATCAGATTCAGAATTAGGGTTTGGCTCCTTGTCTTTGATCTCGGCCACCAATGACTATTTTGAGCGACATTCATCGATGTTGTGTAAGGGGATTTTGTGGAAATCGCACCATTTTTTGGTTTCCTTCTTCGTCTTTCCATGACCCTTCTTTTCATGTGGCTTGGACTGGTTTTCAGGAGACTGTTTGTTAGGGCCATCTTTATCATACTTTGGTTGTTGTGGATTTTCAAACCCAAACTCCAGTTTTTTCTTTTGCTTAAATTTCTTCTTGATTTTAACAGCATATCGATAAGAAGCACCGAGTGATGAGATGTCTAGAAAATCCATTTCAATTTGGATGTATCTATGTAGAGCCCTACATTATTTTAGAACCAATTGTCATTTGGAGTCTTTGATACCTAGCTTGCTCCGCAAGGTATGGAAGGCATTGGTGAACTCTAGAACTTCTTGGCCCCTCTCTTCCCACAGTGTGGTCCATCTCATGTATCAGTCCTCATAGTTTCCAACAGGATAATATTGTTCCTTTACCACATCCATAAAAAAATCCCAAGTGGGCTCAGCCCCATATATTCCATACTCCCCTATGGAACTTTTATCCTAGTAAGTTTCCCACCAATGTTTGACATGGGGGAGAGCCTTAAGGAGTGTGAAGGTCATATCTTCCCTGTCGGAGAAATTATGAACAAAGAAATAACCTTCTAGCAGATTTAACCATTTTTCTAAGGCATCTGCAACTATTTGTTCTTCAAATATGGGAATATCAAAATTAACTTGTACCTTGAAATGCGAGGTTCCTCCAAAGTGGTTGCTTGATGAAGACGTGATTTTTGTTATCGACAGGCATTGAAGGATGTGGGAAAAATTCTTCATCATTTCATCCCTATGTCGCGTGAGATCTTGCTCAAACAATAGATTAATAGAATCATTTGCTCTGTCGTTTTTCTTTTCTTCTGCCATGGAGGGTTTCTTGGGTGTGTGAGAGCAATTGTCTTCAAGAGAGACAAGCTCAAGACTCAACTTGCCATACTCAGACCTCGTCGGGGACATGCACTGAAAAACGATCAAGAGCAGCCTACTCTGATACAACTGATCTAGATTATTTTCGGCATGAAATGAGAGCATAGATATAATAAAGAAATATACAAAGATAACTCGGATATCCAATGTTATAACTGAAATGTATCAGAGATGCAACCATAAACACAGAGGTATAGTAATACACAATTTTCTATTAATGAGCGAAAATGTACAAAGACTATAAAAATATAGAGTGAAAGACTCGCTAGAATGGTGGCAGTGTAATATACCAGATATAAAAAGTATGCAAAACAGAAATAAAATGCTAGAAATTGAATAATAACAACAATATAACCAGAATAATCACCACAATAGCATTGAAATGATATAAGAATAACAACAGAAATAGCACTTTGAATCTGAAAGAAATGTTCACAGGCCTCTTTGAGGGGGAAACCTTCAGTTGAGAAGAGCTCTATTACAATAATATCCAAGCTTGGTTTCTCATACCCTCGACTCCTATTTATACTAAATATGTCTATCAAAAGAAGCATCTAGAGGAAGCTCCTTCTAGAAGCGAAAGCTTCTATTAGGTCTTCTTACATCCACCTTATTCTATTTTATTGAAAAGCCTTATTAATATTGACCTTTATTACATCTGAATATATTGTTCTACCTATGTGCGGGTTAGGACCCTAACATGTCCGCCCCCTTAAAAACAACCTTGTCCTCAAGGCTTGAGATGTGGAAATTGTTGCAGAATGGTAGCTGGTTCCCAAGTGGCATCTACTGGAGTTGTATCTTTCCACTGGACTAGCACTTCCCTAATGGTTCTTTGACGCAGGAAATGCTCACGCTGGTCCAAAAATTCTTGTGATTGTAGCCAAAGCGATCCTTCTTCAGCTAACTCAGGAAGGTTGGTTTGAATTTTTCACTTAGCTCCAATCACCTTCTTTAAGCATGAAACATGAAAAACAAGATGTAGCTTCGAATGACTGAGCAAAGCTAACTGATAGGCTACTTGTCCCATGTGCTTGAGAACTGTATAAGGACCATAAAATTTGGGCGTGAGCTTCTGAAAATGCTCAGCCTTGAGGGAAGTTTTATTGTAAGGTTGCAGTCGAAGAAACACCTGATCCCCTTCTAAAAATTGACATTCAGAGCGACCTTGATCTTCTTGTTGCTTCATGTGATTTTGTGCCATGAAAAAATTCTCTTCGAGGGTACGGAGAATAGCCTCTCGAATTGTAAGTTTGTGGTCAACTGCCTAGACCTTAGAGGCACCCAGTAAGTATGAGAGAACTGAAGGTGGCTTCTATCCATATACCGCTTCAAAAGGAGTCATGCGTGTAGTTGCATGGTATGAAGTTTTTTACCACCATTCAGCTAGGGGTAACCATTGAGCCCACTGATTTTTCTTTTCCGAGGTAAAACACCTCAGATATGTTTCTAGACACTTGTTGACAACTTCCGTTTGACCATCAGTCTGGGGATGATAAGTTGTCTGAGATGCAATTGGGTGCCTTGTAGCTTGAACATTTCTTGCCAAAAATTGTTTGTGAAAGTTGGGTTGCGATTAGAAACAATAGAGTGCAACATGCCATGAATCTTGAAGACCTTATCCATGAAAATTTGAGCCACCGTGGATGCTGTAAATGGGTGTTGAAGAGCGCAAAAATGAGCATAATTGGACAGGTGATCAACAAACACCATGATGATTGATTTATTTCCTGATTTGGGTAAGCCGGTAATAAAATCTATAGAGATATCCTTCCAAATAGCAGGTGGAATCGGAAGCGGTTGTAGTGTGCCCGGAGATTTGACTGTTTCTCCCTTATTGCATTGAAACATATCACATTCAGCTACAAAATTACGGATGTCCTGCTTCATACCATACCAAAAAAAAGAACGTTTGACCCTTTGATAGGTTTTGGTGAACCCGAAGTGCCCCACTGTGGGTGTAGCATGAAGCTCAGAAAGTACCATGGATTTAAGCTTTGATTCTTTACTTAAATACAAAAGGCCTTTGTGTTGAAGCTCATCATGGAGCCAAGAGTACCCTAGGGAAGCTGGAGCATTGGACTACAATTGTTGGATCAAATGCGAACTTTTGGGATCTTGTAGCCATTCCTGGCGAATGGCTTGGAGCCAATCTGGTACAATGAAGGAAAGAGAAAAAAAGGATCCTTCATCTTCATATTTTTGAGAAAGTGCATCCGCAACCACATTGTCTTTGCCTTTCTTGTAAATGATCTCATAATCATATCCAAAGAGCTTAGTCACCCATTTTTGTTGCTCCGGGGAGGAAATGCATTGTTCCAAAAAATACTTGAGGTTTTGATGGTCTATCTTGATTTGGAAACGTTTCCTCAATATATAAGAGCGCCACATATCAACAGCATGCAAAATAGCCAACATTTCCTTTTCATGGATTGATTTGCCCAAATTTCTTTCAAATAGTTCCTTACTAGTAAAGGCCAAAGGTTGACCCTCTTGCATAAGGAAAACACCAATTCCTTTCCTTGAGGCATCACATTCCAACACAAAGGTCTTTGTGAAATCAGAAAGGGCCAATATTGGAGTGGTACACATGGCCATATTCAAGGTTTGAAAAGCTTGAGCAGCGGCTGGAGTCCAAGTGAAAGAGTTCCTTTTTAGGAGAGCAGTGAGAGGTGTGGAATTCTTTCCATAATTCTTAACAAACTTGCGATAATACCCTGTTAAGCCCAGAAATCAATGCAAGATTTTGAGAGTCTTTGGGTGAGGCCAGTCTTGCATAGCTTCAATCTTTTTTAGATCCACCCTGAAGCCATCCTTGCCAACCAGATGACCCAAGTATTCTACTTATGAGGTGCCAAAATCACATTTAGACTGTTTCAGGAAAAGTTGGTGCTGAGAGCGGAGTTGGAGAACTTGATCCACATGAGCAAGATGGTCTTTCCAGGTTTTTCTATAGATGAGGATATCATCAAAGAAAACTAAGACAAAATGATGGAGAAAAGGATGGAAGACATGATTCATGAGGCTTTGGAAGGAGGAGGGGGAATTACATAAGCCAAAGGGCATGACCAAAAAATCATAGTGGCGTTCATGAGTTCTAAATGTAGTCTTGGGAATGTCTGCCTCTTTCATACGTATCTGGTGGTAGCCCAAATGAAGATCAAGTTTAGTAAAGAATTGGGCGCCAGTCAATTCATCCAGGAGGTCATCAATGACAGGAATGGGAAATTTGTCTTTAATGGTAAGTTTGTTGAGGGCGCGGAAATCAGGACACATTCACCAAGAACCTTCTTTCTTCAGGACCATGATCACAAGAGAAGAGTAGGGGCTCATACTAGGGCGGATAATGCATGCATTAAGGAGTTCTTGGACCATTTTCTCAATTTCATTTTTTTGGGAAAAGGGGTGACGATACGGATGGATATTGGGAGGAAGGATTCCGGGTACAAGGGGAATGGGATGATCATGAACACCACGGGAAGGAGGGAATCCTAGGGGAGTGGAAAAGACCACTTGATGTTTATAAATGATGGCTTGGAGGTCTTGCAGCGCTGAGGGTGTCTATGTTGCTTGTATGGCATGGAGTTGGGAAATAACACCAGAATGACCTTTTTTGAGCATCTTTTCCATGTGATGGGAACTAATGATCTCAGGTGAACCAACAGTGATGCCTTGGAATTTATATTGGTGGCCCTACTGGTCGAATTGCATGGTTAATTCCTTAAAATCCATGAGAATGGGACCCAAATTCCTTAGCCAGCCTGCACCCAACACAATGTCACAATCGCCCATGTTAATAGCAAACATATGATATTTCAAGTGTTAGTCACCAATTTGGAGACACACATTTTCACAACGCCCCCCACATTTCATGGAACCACCATTAGCAATCATGATTTGGAAATTGTTGACGGCATGGATGTAGCAATGAGTTTCTTGGGCAATGCGGTGATGAATAAAATTATGGGTGCTTCCACTATCAACCAGAATGATGACCTTCTAATGCTTGATGCAACCGATTAGCTTGAGGGTTTGGGGAGTGGAAAATCCAGTGAGAGCATTGAGGGAAATGACAGGTTCTACTTTGGGAGGGTCTGAGGGAGGGGTTATGTCAGTGGTTTCAGGTGATTCAGACATAAGGGAAGTTTCAACATCCTCTTCTGAAATATCCTCGGAGATGGCCATAAAAATATTTCGTTCCTTACACTTGTGGCCTAGGAAATATTTGTCATCAAAATTATAACAAAGACCTTTGAGTTAGCATTCAACCATTTCATCCCTTGTCAATTTTTGGATCTTTAGTGGAGAGGAGGGAGTAGTGGGATTTTCTAGTTTAGGGTGAGGGATAAAGGAGGGTTTTTAGTTTTGAGAAGATACCCCCTGTTATGCTTCTTTAGATCTTTTAGTAGCCTCCACCCAACTCTCAGGCCTAGCCATGAGGACATGGGCCCGAAACTCCTCCTTGAGGCCACTAATAAAACACTCTCGAAAAAAGGCATCAGACATGCCCTTTGTCCGAAAATCCAAGTGCTCAAAGGCAGCTATAAAGTATTCCATTGTTCTTGATTGTTTCAACTTTTTCAAATGGCCCAAATGGTTGGTCTCAGTGTCAAACCATTCATAAATCTCTTCCACAAAGTGTGTCCAAGCAATATACCTTTGACGGGAAGTTTTTCTCCATTTCCACCATTGCCAACGTTCTTGATCTAGATGGAGAACACCATACTGTAGTTTGGCCAAGTCATCAGTAATTTTGTATAAAGAGAAATAATGTTCCATTTGGGTTACCCAACTAGTGGGGTCCAAGCCATCAAATTTGGTCACATCCACCCGCGGAAAGCGTAGGTCACGTTGAAAGTGATGGGGCTGAAAGTTATGGGAATAAGAGGAATGTTCACCTT
Organism: Picea mariana; assembly: GCA_032191745.1. Lineage (NCBI taxonomy): Eukaryota > Viridiplantae > Streptophyta > Pinopsida > Pinales > Pinaceae > Picea > Picea mariana. Next base: position 15,725 of record JASDQU010218982.1, on the reverse strand, counting down.
CAGTCTTTGGAGGTGCGTCAGAGGAAGGGTTATCTGTAGGGATATGAAGCTTGGTGCGGAGTGACAAAAAGACAGATTCAAGTTGGGTGGTCAATTCTTGTTTGATTTCCTCCATTGAGGACTACATGGTTGTATTGGTGGTGACAACATTGGCATTGAGGTGTTTCACTTCTTGTTGGGTCTCGGTGAGACTAGATTGCAAGGTATTGAAGTGAACTTCCAATTCTTGGCTACGGGTATGGGCCATGAGGATGAGGGAACCGAAAAGGGGTGGGTGGGGTCAAAACATTTTTCCGAAAAATGATATGTATGAATGTGATAAGGGCAAAGAGATGAATCCAATGGAATAGGTCTCAAATAATGGTGAAAAAATTTCCAGACTACTGGTTTTTTTTTACACCTATGGAGTTACACTCCAAACTGAAGAATACTGCAGTGATGAAATGCCCAAATTCTTAACCAGGAAGAAATGTGTAGCTACTTGGAAACCCAAACACGGTTGTGTGGCAATAGATCTTATATGTTTTAATTTGTTTATGTTTCTGTCTCCAAGGGTTAGGTATTCACAGGTTCTATAGACAAGGGTTTTCCCTGTGCTATAGCTCTCTGATATACGTGCGGGGTCCAACAGTAGTACTCGGCCCAATATCTCAGGGCACTAACTAAGGAGGGTAGACCGTACCCTTAGCCATACTACCTGATTACCCAAGTACTACAGAGTATCTTCCTGAGTGTTGTTCTCAGTGGCACTATAACAGTCAGGTAGCTGATCGGTTTATCTAAAGAGGGCTTCAAGAAATCTAGGTTGATCTGTACATAGCTGTTGTCTGATGCGCTACCACTCGAAGGGGTACCAACAGGGATTACCACGGTGGCCAACACATGTGCTCTTAAGAACCACTGGTATTTCCTGTGTGTATGAATCCATCAACCACGGGTTTATGCGCGTAACGACAGATCTTTGTGGCTTAAAGACACCATAATATGTCTCTACCCTGAAAAAAAAAATTACCCACAATTTCTACCAAGGAAAGTGCTCTGATACCACTTGTAATATACCAGATATAAAAAGTATGCAGAACAGAAATAAAATGCCAAAAATGGCAGAATAACAACAATATAACTAGAACAATCACCACAATAGCACTAAAATGATATAAGAATAACAACAGAAATAGCACTTTGAATCTGAAATCAATGTTCATAGGCCTCTTTGA
>JASDQU010218982.1:0-14408 GCA_032191745.1 Picea mariana | reverse complement strand
ATATACATATAGGAGCCAGCGGCATCCAAAACCCTAACCCAATGACCTAGATTAGTCCAAAACCCTAATTCCTTAACCGGAAATAGAAAACCATCGGCAAAAAACCATGTGCCGAAAAACCACCTAATATCATGTGGTCCCGAAAATATGTCGGCCCGAAAAAAAAAAAATTTCGGGGGCGCTGCCCCCGAACCCCCGCGTGGGGGGCTCCACCCCACTTCTAACCCCCTGCGCACCCAGCACAGGCGCTCAGACACTACTACTCATGCAAAGAATATAACACATACCCAACAATTTACTGCTACCTCTCCCATGACATTCAATCATTTCATGGGGAGGAATCTGTCCACCTTTCATAATGGTATGCATAATTATGATACTCAGTCAATGCCTTGAGTCTCTAATCATTTCCCTATTGATATTCCAAACATGCCTTCACCATTTCCATCCTCTCCCTTGCCTGCTTATATGAATCCTATTTTTGGATCCAGGGGCATGATGAATACAATATACACATCTTCATTTGATAGGAGTCATGTCCTTCAACCAAGTCTCACTATGGGGGGTTGGAATATCCCCTCTTATGGATCCAATCCTATCCATGATTTTTCAAGATCCAGTGCTCAAATGGGTGGTTACTCTACTTATTACACCCCATCCGTGTATCCTTTGTCCTCTATGCCAATTCCTATGAACACTTTTCCCATGGTAGGTCTACATATGTCCTCTGGTACTTCATATAGAGGGAATCAATTTCATGGTATGAGATACCCTCTTCATGGCACCCCTTCACATGGGGGAAACATATATCCTCACTTGAGTAATCCTTATCATGCTTTTGTCTCTTCACATACATATGATTTAGTGATGATGCCTGTACAGACCTCTATGGATCAATTAAAAGGAGGATACTACCTTTCCGGACAAGGACAGGGTGTAAACCATGACCTTTCCTGGCCTAGAATGCATCAAAACTAGTCTTTCTCGGGACCTTGGTCTCAAATGCCACTACTCACCATTTCCACCATTCTAGTCACTGCAAGTCATATTGGAATTCCATCACCAACCTCTTCTAGTCATGTTGGGGATTGGTCAACAACCTCTGCATGTTATTTTGAAGACCAACAACCAGTCGTTGCATGTCATTTTGAATACCAACAACCAGTCACTGCAAGTCATGTTAGGGGCATCACTCAAGTCTCCATGAGTCATCCTATCATCACATCTCCAGCCTTTTCCATTCACGTTGAGAGCATGTCACCAACCATTGTGAATGACACTCGGGGCACCCATACAATTGAGAATCCTAGACATGTGAGACATAAGCCCAAGTTTCTTTGTAGGATTTGCAAAGGATATCACCTTACTCATTTGTGTCTTGCTACTGCTGGGATACTAGAAGCGTGTTTTTCACCTAGGGGCCCTTCAGGTTCTGAGTCATCTTTGGTTTCCCAACGCTCCATTTCTCCTTTGATTGAAACAATTGTCATGCCAATGCAATCATCACCTGAACCCACTCCCATTTTTGAGGGTGGTGCGTCTCCTGGCCTTGTTGTCACACATCCTATTCAACCAACGGTTGAAGAAGTGGTCATATCGATGTAGTCTCTGGTCAATCCAACTCTTCTTTTGGAGGGTGATGCGTCCTGCAACCATGTCATTACAATTGATCATACCACACCTTCTGAATAAGAGAGAGTTTTACTCTTCTTGAGTACTCTCCCTACAAGTCTTGGAGAGGTTCCATTTGACTAGGATGGTCTTGTGGGGTATCCAATTCCTCCTCCTATGCCTTTTCAGGTCAGAGACATTATCTGATATATCATTGATAAAGTAACCTCCACTATCACTTTATCCTCCTCGACTTGGAGAGATTTGGGCTTTCCCAAGCTTGTTGCAACTATTCGTAAGCTACTGAATTTTCACAGAAATCTTGCATGGGAGCCTTAGCCTCCCCCATGACATGCCTCCTAGAACTCCCCAACGAGTCTGATTTAAGATCTTTTTTGACTCGTCTAAAAAGAAAAATGATTTCCAAGTGAACTTGTCTCTTTCACACTCACAAATTGGATTTGAAAGGACGTCTATTTGGTGCAAGTTTATCCATTTTTCAAACCAAGTAGACCATGATTAAGAAAAAGGAAATTTTTTGGTGTTAAGTTTGTTAGAACTGGAATTCGGCCTCAGATTGCGATGAGGACGAGCCCGATACCCATCAGTTTAAATGTCACAATTTTTTTATAAAAGGTGATCGAATGGAGGTAAACTCAGAACAATTTCAGTTTAACTCATAAAATTGGGTTGGAACAGCGAAGACAGGTGAGGTCTTGATCTAATTTAAGACAATAATTTTTCATAGTAGTGACTAATTGAATGGATAAACAAAGGAAATAAAGTTTTCTCTGGACATCCAATCTTCCAACAACCTTTTAAAAAGGGAAAATTCTCAAATATGAGATCCTCTCAGATCCTAGAAACTTCAGGAAACTTAAAATGCTGCAAAACTAATATAATCAAACATACATTATATAGTCATTACAACATCCGATTGGATCATCCATGCCCGGGCTCTAAAATTCAGAGAAAAAAGGGGAGGAAGAGGCTGACTGCCATTAAACAAGAAGTCTCAAATATCAGTCTATAACCAGAGAACCAGAGGCTTCGTTAAATATTTACAATCGAGAGCTTAGCTCTACCATTGATCCTTACAAAAATATCAAAATTGATCATATATACTCAGAGCCATTTTCTCTCCTAACAGCAGGAGAGTCACTAAGCTACTTCATTTAAGGTTTTACGTGTGCATAATCTTCTTGTAGACTGTGCACACATCTTCTTGTCTGACACTATTTCAAATGGCATGTCGTTCACAGGGAAACCATCCATCGAGGTACCATGGGTTGACTGCTTCTAACCTTCCCCATGTGTTCCATTTATGGGTTGAACTGAGGTTTCAACCACCTGTGCAACTTTCATTAACTGCTTCCTCCATGGAGGGTGGCCCAGACTGAATGTACAAGGGACGACCGTACACCGACTTTCCAAGGCTTGGAGGCTAGCCTCCTTTTCTTCTGGCCTTTCTCCCCATATGACAGTGGGTTGTGACCTTGCCCCTAAACCAAAGGCGCTTCACAGACTTTGGGCATCGACAATGGGAAGGGATAAACCCCTTGCTCTTGAGAATCCTGATTGCCAAAATTGCGATGGTGGCTGCATTTTGTTGGCGCTTCCTTGGCCCCTCAACCATATGATCACTGGCTAGGACCGTGGGCCTATCCCCGATACTTTCGCATTTCACATTTTTGGATTTCGGTATTTGGGTATATGTGTTGACGAGAACCCCAAAACGTCGATTCCCGAAAATCTCAATCTGTCGCCACCTATCACCATGAGATCAGATGACTCCTTGTTATCCCAGGCTTTGGGATTTCGACACTTTGGACTTCACGAATTATGAAGACACTGCTTCCTCACTCTCCCAACTCGCGAAATCGTGACTCTGCATGATGCTAACCTCTATGTGACTCCGTGATAGCCAATCACCCAATGGCCATTGATCTTCTCAATCAATGGATCCTTGCCATTGAAAACTGGTCTTTTCTCGCTCGCTTGATTTGTGTCGCTGCTCAGTCTTTCTTGGTGCTTCATAAAAGGAAAAATGGAGGTTTGGCCGACTAGACTCAGACTTGGAGAGGTAGAGGTTCAGTGATGGGGAAAATGGAGAAGTCATCAGCCTCAAGGAGAACAGAGAAGCTTGGGACTGATTTCTTTCAGGCACATTTTGTTAGGAAAAACAGTCGACACAAGGAAAATAGACAAAGATAATATACGCCGAGGAGGGGAAAAACTGTGATCGGTTCTGTAAAAAGAGGGAAAAGAAAAACAAGCACGGATTTAGCCAAAAACTACACTTGAGGAGAACAGGACGAGTTTAATTTCTAACATTAGGCTCCATGGGGGATAGAGTCCTCCCTGTGAGGCTCTAAGATCTCTTTTGCAGTTTCAATGCCTTAGTGTTGGGTCATGGAGTATTTCATTTAAACAAAACAAAATAACAAAAAAAAATATGGTATTTACAAAGATGGGACACTGGCTGTGGATTCAAACACTAAACCTTTTAAGGAAGTGCCCATTCACAGGGCCTGAAAAAACCTCGTGATCATTCAGACTATGTAACCTGTAAGTGTTGTTTGGAAATACTTCAGAAATCTTGAAAGGACCAATCCAAAGGGAATCAAATTTTCCATGCTTGCCTTTGTCCTTCTTTGTAGCATCCCATTTGAGAACCAGATCTCCCAGCTGGAAACTCTCTTTTCTCACCTTTCTGTTGAAGGTCTTCTTGATTTTCTATTGACGATCATGTGCTCTTTCTATCATCTGCTCCCTAGTCTGTTGCACCTCGATCAGCTGATATATCCTCCTGATCATATCGTCAGGTTCTTCCTGGTAGCCTTGGAAGAACTTTTCCACAGGCAGGGCCAGCTAAGAAGGGAAAAATGACTCAGTCCCATATACGAGCTGGAAAGGGGAGATGCCCAGGGACCTCTTTGTTTTCACTCTATCAACCCATAGAGATAACTTGAGCTTTGAATCCCATGCCTTTTTTTTATCTTCTAACATTCATTTGATGATTTTGATGAGGACTTTGTTAGAAGACTTTGCCAGTCCATTGCCTTGCGGATAGTAGGGTGTAGAGTGGATTAGGGTAATTTTGTACTGCACACAAAATCAGACTAGGGGCTCAACTATGAAAGGTGCAACGTTTTCGGTGACAATTCGGCTTGAAAAACTGAACCTTGCTATGATATCCTCCAGGAAACTGATGATTACCTTGTGGGATGCACTCCTGGTGGGGATAGATTCTATCCACTTGGTAAAATAATATGTGGCCGTCAGGATCCATCTATGTTGACCGCTAGATGTAGGATGAATCTCCCTAATGAAGTCTAGGCACCACTGCTGGAAGGGTCCAAAAGCAATCAAAGGTTTCAATGGCAGGGGTTTTAGCTTTTGCTTTCTTGAGAATTTCTAACATTTAGCACAGGCTCTGACTTTTGCACAAACATCAGTGAATAAAGTGGGACATAAATAACCAGCCCTGAGAATATTATGAGCGGTTGTTTTACAGAAGTGATGCCCCCCACACAAGCCATTGTGAAAGTCTGACATAATCCTTTGTTCTTTGTGTGGGTCTAAACATCTCAGCAGTACTCCCAGAGTGTCTTTCCAATACAAAACCTGCTTAATAAGGCAATATTTAATTGCTTTGAGTTTAAGAGCTCTTGCCTTTTTCCTCTATATGCCATCAGGGGGTCGTAACTCTTGCAGATAATATATGACATCCTTGTACCAATAGAATCCTGCTAATGGGGGGTTTTTCTGAGCATTTGTATCTTAAGGTTTAGTCTGCAGATTTTTTGAGTTTTCACCGATGAAGCTTACCCCCAAGGCTTTGCGATTAGGTTTGGCCAACAATCTGGCTAAACCTTGACCTTTGATTAATTTGGTGGGATTTATCTCTAGGTCAAATTCAAGGATTTTGGCTATCCATTGGCTCCTCCTCCCATCTATGTCCGACTGAATGAGATTTTCCTTCACCGAAGCTGAAGGAACATACACAATGATTTTTGAATGGAGGACATAGACTCTGAAAACCTTGAGAGCTTTAACCAAAGCATAGGCCTGATTCTCCATGATGTCATATTTGATTTCAGAATCCCTCAATGCCCGACTGAAAAAGGAGATAGGCTACTCCACGCCTTCGACATTTTTCTATAGTAAAACAGTTGCCACTGTGTCCGAGGAGGCAAACGAAAAGATCAAAAAATCCTTGGAATAATCCGGGCTGATGAGCACAGGTGTGTCAATTAGTGCCTTCATGATCTAGTTGAAGGATTATATGGACTAAGAAATCCATTTTACTTCATTCCCCTTCCTAAGCATTGTTGTGATATGCTTCACCAATTCAACAAAACTACAAACAAACCTCCTCAAGAAATTAATTTTACCCAGGAAGATCTGGACTTCTTTCTTCGATTTGGGAAGTGACAAGGCTTGGATTTATTCCATGTGGCTGGGATCGATTCTAACCCCTTCAACTGACACTATATGGCCCAAAAACTTCCCCTCCTTCATGGAAAACAAAGATTTCTTAGGATTCAGGGAAAGGTTGAACTTTCTGCATTTTAGGAAAACTCTTTTCAAATGATCATAGTGCTCTTTATCTGATCTGGAGAAAACTGTAATGTCATCCAATGAATGCAATATCCATGGCTCACTGAAAGGTTGCACCTACGTTCATTAGTCCAAAGGGCATTTTGGCATACATGAATGTACCCCAAGGAGTGGTGAAGGCTATTTTTTCTCGGTCCTCAGGCAGGAATGATATCTGATTATAGCCCGAAAATCCATCAATCATGGATATCCTTGATGTGCCAGTTACCCTTTGCAATATGTGTTCCATTTTTGGCAAGGGGTAATTGTCCTTCTTTGAGATTCTATTCAGATTCCTGAAGTTGACACAGAGTCTAATTTCTCCGCTCTTCTTTCTCATCGGGACCAAGTTAGCCACCCACTCAGAATACCTCAAAGGCACAATGATTTGGGCATATAGTAGGTTCTTTACCTCCCTTTCCATGATAGGAAGCAACATGGGATTAATCTGTCTTAATTTCTGCCGAAAAGTTTTGGCTTCTTCTTTTAGGGGGATCTTATGCTCAATGACGCCTGTATTGTATGTTCTGAGTTCTTCGTATGTCCAGGAGAACATATCAACAAACTTCTTCAAAACCTCATCATACTTGGTCCTCCACTCCTTTGTCAAACTACTTGACAATTTGACAAATTTTGGCTCCTTTTCTGTGCCAATGTTGCATTCAGATATGTTATCATCATCAGCCGGCTTCTTAGATTTCACTGCTACATCATTATTGTCAAAGATCCTATCCAATGGGACTAATCCCTTTGGAATGTAATTACTTGGTAATTTCACAATGTGATGATTAGAAATTTTCTTTAAAAGCGCATTAGTATGGGAGCCACTTTCAAGTTCATGTTCCTGGTCTATTTGTAATGCATAAAATTCCTCAACTGTCTCCAGGAATCTTCTTATCTCAAGATCATCCTCAAATACCTTCCAATGCTTGACATTGTCTGGTATAGAGGGTTTGTATTTTCCTTCTACATCATACTTGAGCTTTGGTGGCAGGGGAACTTTGAAATTACTTGCTGAAACATCCAGAGAATCGGCCAAAATATTCTCTTCTCTAGGAATGAATGAAATATCGAAAGCCAGAAAAAATCTATCTATTAAATCCCACACTTCATTCCTATAGGATCTCAACCTTGGATTCTTGGCTTGATAAATATTTTTGACTTGCCTTACGACCAAATTGACATCCCCAAAGACAACAATTTATTTGATTTCCATGTCCTTTGCAGCCCTCATGCCCCAAACAAGAGCTTCGTACTCTACCACATTATTGGTAGTTTCAAACTCTAATTTGTATGACAGAGATATAGTTTCCTGAGCAGGGGAATCAAAAATTACCCCAGCACTAGCACCTTCTCTAGAAGAAGCTCCATCAAAGAACATTTTCCACACAATAGTAGTTGGGGGAGGTACTTCATGAAAGGAAACGGGTTGCTTTCTGATTTGAAGAGGAGTCTGAGGGGTGTGGGTGAGCTGCAACAAGATGGATCCCATATCAGTGTCAAGGGAAAATATGGGGTGATTGGTGGGGTCTGCTTCATCGCTGACAATATAGGCCAGTTGAGCTTCTTTGTATAATCTCTCGTGTTCCCCTCCAAATACCAAAATGGTATCATAGGTGAGGTCCATCTGCAACGTTCCTCCAAGTTTTCTAATGCAAGATCTTGACAATAGCATGATGAACTTTGGAGGGACATCAATGACTATGATATCCATGACCACACTCTTCATTGGTAGCTGGAACAAGGTCATGACTATATCTTTGATCAACCCAAGACACTGTACCCTCCTTGAATCAAAAGAATACAAGTCATGATAGGCCTTTGTGACTTCCATCCCGAGTTCTTCCATGACATTTTTGGGCATGAGATTATGGGAGGCCCCATAATCCATCAGACAATTTTGCAACACCTTGTCATGTATATTCAGGGATGTGTAGAAGAGGGGGGATGAATCATCTCTATATTCTACCATAGGACCTAGGATGACTGCTGGATTTTCATATTGGAGGTTAATTGAGTCTGTGGGATGACAAGGTGGCTCAGGCTACAAAATCTTAGAGAGGGACCTTTTAAAATCTTCGTGCTTAAACAACTCTGAAATGGGCACAGGAATTCTGATTTTCTGAATTTCATGCTCAAAATTAAAAGAGGATGTGAGCTTCAGGATTTCTTTTGCTTCAGGACCGGGATTCTAGACTAATGGAGAGGGGGCTTGGATTTTCTTACCTTTATTGTTGTCGGCCACATATTTATCAGGCCTCTCTACTCCGGTGGGCTGCTCATGAACATCAGATGATCCAACATTGTTTTTGGACCTGAGGCTGTATCTTCTTTGGCTACTGCTATCCTTGTCTCCCTTGCTTGGTTCATTAAGTTTGTTGTCCATGAGATACTCCTCGTATGATGATTGAGTCAAATGGAAAAAAGGGGAGGTGTCTCCAAAGAAATGGATTTCAGGATCAAGCTCATTTATTTCCTCCCCTTCCTCATTAGCAACCAATTTTTTCTGAAGAGGAGTTTGGATCCTTTGATCATCTCTATCTTTTTTCCTGGGTTCTATTGGCATAACCTGAGGAACATTATTATTCGGCCTTATGAAGTTGCTTCTGTTATCAACAGTTTTTGGATTTCTGTACATCTGCTTCGCTTCAAATTTTATCTTCTCCATTTCTGCAGATAGGTATTTTACCATTTTGGTCATCTCCTCTACTTGAGGCTGAGGTGAAAAGGAACCAAAGGTTGATGCCTCAGACATTCCCTTTCTTCTATCTATGTCGACTTTATTTCTGATCCTGTCAACCACCAACAAATTAGATTCTACTTCCACATCTGGAACTTGCATTTGAGCTAGGGAAGTAGCTCTTCTCTATCTCAACAGGAGGCAAAAATTAGGGTCAAAAGCATTAGCATAAGAGATATTGGCAGAGGCCTCTGAGGGATTTATCTCAACAGGGATCTTGTTATACATTTTATTGAATCTTTTGGAGAAGTCAGAGGCAGACTCTCCTTCCCCTTTTTTTAATGACCCAAACTTTATCATATAATACATGAAATATTTTTTTATCTCCCCACTGTCTCAAGAAGGCATTGTTTAGAGCCTCAATCCCAACAATGGATCACTACTACATATGGGCGGATTATTCCACGAAAAATTTCCACGCTTCCACTAGTTTCATCATTTTTTTAAAGAGGGCGGTATTTTCGTGGATATTGCCACGAAATTTCGTTACAATATCCACAAAAATCTTAATTTAACCTAGTTGGAATTTTCATCTCTATAGTGACGAACTTTCGTGGAAATAGTGATGGAAATTTAGACTTATTGATACCTAATTCTAATTGTCACATACCTAATTCTAATCCTTCTGTAATATCCAAATGTTTTAAATATATTAAAAATATCCTCCGACCCCTATACTAGGAAATATATTGTTTTCATGTTTTTAGAATTTTAAACCCCCCAATATGAACTCACATAGTATAATATTGACTAACTAGTGAAACCCCGTAAGATGTTTACATTCGGGGCATTATTTGAAAGTTGGATGGACCTTCTATAGATAATTGTTCCATTCTATTCCACTCTCCATTTGTAAAATGGTATATTTTTAGGGGAAGAATAAGTAAGGGTCAACTACCCCTTTTTCATTCATATTTTTAATTCATCCTTGTCATTGTTTAACATAGTTTAGAAGGGTCAAAGGGTCAATTGATCCTTCATTCAGTGAATCCTTTTTGAAAGTCATGGAAGAGGTTTGCACTAGGGGAATAATGTGGAAAGGTCGATCGACCCTTCTATAGATAATTGTTCCCTTCTAGTTAACTGTCCATTTATTGGATTGGTATTTCTTTAGGTGAGGAATAAAAAAGGGTTAGGAACTCCTTTTGCATTCATATTTTTAATTAATCCTTATTGTTATTTGAGCTACTTTGGAAGAATAGGTCAACCATTCCTTATATAAATTTTCAATGAATCATTTTAAAATGAATAGAAGAGGTATTTGTTGGGGGAATAATGTGGAAGGGTAGACAAACCATTTTATAGAGAATTGTTCCATTTCAGTCAACTCTCAGTATCCTAGAATAGTACCTCTTTAGGTGAAGAATAAGGAAGGAATGACCACCACTTATGCATTTAGATTTTTAATTAATCATTTTTGTTATATCTCATAATCTAGAAGAGTCGAATGACACTTCCTTGTATAACTTCTCAGTGAAGCCTGTTCAAAATCAAAGAAGAGATTTGCATTGGCAGCATAATGTGGAAGGGTCAGTTGACCCTTGTATATATAATTGTTTCATTCTAGTCAAATCTCCATCTCGTAGAATGAAATTTCTTTACGGGAATAATAAAGAAGGGTTGATTTCCCCTTTCACATTCGATCTTTTTAATTAACCCTTTTCCATTATTTGACCTAATCTACAAGGGTTGGTCAACTCTTCCTTGTATAAATTTTCAATGAATCATTGATGTAGTAAGAGATACGCGTGAACACACACCTCCATTGTGCTCTCCTGCTCACAGGATCGATCTCATACACTCGTTCATGAGCCGAATTAGCTCTTTGGACTCCCAATGGAATCCCTGTGAAAACCCTGATCCACAGGTCCTTTCTTCACCCACACGGTTCTCTGCACTCAACCGTGATCTTCCTCGACTCAGTTTCAGGTTTTGGGGTTTCTTGTTCCTCGATGTCAAGAACCTCTGTCCCCTCGAACTCCCGATCACCGATGAGCCAATTCACCGATGCGCGCCCTTTACACGTCTTAGCCCCGCCTGGCTAGACTCTCTAGTCCATGTGACTAGTTCTTATAAGATCGCAGCCTTATCTTCTCCTGTCAGGGTTTTGGGCTTCAAAATCATGATGTGCTCCAATTCTCGTTAGCCCTCCAGGCTAAGCTCTTGGTACACGCGACCTCCCCCTATATGACCACAACCATACCTCCTATCGGGGTTTCGGACTTCCCAATGCCAGAATGAAATCGTCCTCAGGATTCGTGAAATGTCGATCCACGATTTACCAATGGACGACCTCCTGTCGGGCCTTTCCCCTGATGGCTCTGATTGCTGCCACGCGTCCCCACTAACGGACGGTCCTGATTAACTCTCGAGGTTTCGAGACTTCTAAGGTCCCGACTTTTTCAACTTCAGGAACTCCGATATGCCGATAGATGAAGTCCCGATGGTAAACCTCATGCATCTCCTGTCTGATCCGACGAATGACGAGTATCTGCTCAAGATCTAACGGCCCAGATCCATTCTCCTGCGCGCTCTAGAGACTAAACTCTGATCATCTTCTCCCGATCCAACGGCTGATGGGATTTCTGTGTGAACATCCGACGGTCCACAATCTCCTCTTCTGTAGGCTCCTCCTGATCTCCTCCTGGACGTAGAAACCAACTGTCTAGATCTTCTTTTCTCTGTCGATCCGACGGCTGCTGTGCTCCCTCCTGAGCTTCTGCACTTTCTTCCCAACCTTGGAAGAATTCAAAATCCAAAGGCCTCAACCTTTGCTCCTTCTCTCCTGCGAACTCCTTTATCTCGAGCTTCGCCAACGAGTGTAAAAACGGTGTTCCTGCTGAGCTTTCACTTCCAAATCCTTAAAGGATTCTTTGACTACTGCACTCCTTGCAGAGTCCTCATGCATGCAAGTGCTACCTCTCCTAAGCTACTCAACACTCAGACCCCTAAGGGATTTTGTATTTCTTCCTTCTCCCAAAGATGGAGGAATATGGATGCCCTCCTGGATATCCTTCTGCATCAAACGACTTCTTTCTGAGCCTTTCAGGGTGTTCAGCAACCCTGTGAGAATCCCTTTGTGGATTCTTCCTTTAGAATACAGAACTCAAAGAGTTCTCTTCTCTTCTCTGTTCCTGTCTGCACACTGAATCCAATGCCCACCTGGCAGAGTGTCTTCTTCCAGAACTTCCAGTAGTTCTGTCTCCTTCTCCTGTGCACCTATGCACTCGCTCAATGCCCACCTGGTAGAGCTCTCAGAATCCTCAGTGATTCTGGTCCTCTTCTCCGAACTCCTCAACATAAGTCTTCTCTTTTTGCACTCCTTGCACTGGCTGAATGCCCACTTGGCAGAGCTTCATAGAATCCTCAGTGATTCTGTCTCTTTCTGAACTCACAGCAAAGTTCCTTCCTCTGTGCACTCCTTGCACTCGCTCGATGCCCACTTGACAGAGCTTCACAGAACTCCTCAGGGTTTCTTCCTGCAACTGTGTCTCTCATACACAGCCTTGCCTCCAAGGTGTTCATCAACCTTGAGGTATTCCTTTTGAGTTGTTGACTTCAGTTCCTGTGTCACAACATGCCTTTTTCTGAGCCCCCAACATTTAGAAATGCATCCTTTGTGCACGGCTATCAGAACCCACAGTGTTCTGTCACACCCTCCTGGTGTGAAGCCTCAAAGACCTTCACCTGAAATCCAACCAACTTCTGCAAATGCACAACTACAGTATACATCTACATCATAAAAGAACACTCACAGACATTCACATAACACAAAATAATGTAGGAAAAACTGCTTCCGTTTATATTAAAAAAATGCAAACGCCTGTAATTACAAGGTGTTCTCGAGCTCTCTCTGGCTCTTCCCTGACTTCCTACTCATCTAACCTCACTTCACTACTTACAAAATGAGATATGAAAATCTCTTTTACCTAAGGGGGCTCTTCGAGCGCTTCCCTCCAACCTACCTACCCTATTCAATTACATTGAATGGGTTGTCTAGTCCAGAATCGAATCTAGATCTCAGCCATACACACATTAAAGGCCGATCTTATCTATAGCCTGCACAAAGGCACGGCTTCCCAGCTCAACAGCTTATACATTAAATTACATTCAATTTCGATTTTAATGAGGACTATGCGTCCCTTCAGCTTTGAATGCATGCGCTCGACATGGCTAGATGGTTGGTTGGATGACATGGAGAGATGCTCCTACATCATACTCCTCAGCTGCAAAATTCATGAGCTCCTACTCATGAGCTTCCCCTCTCAGCTGTTGGAAATCCTCCTAGATCCAAAACAAATATCTGGAGGTTCCCATCTGCTCCATTCTACTGCTGCTGCTTCTGCTGTGCTATTGCTGCTGCTTCCTTCCTTCTTCTCAGCTGCTCCTCGTTGGCAGTCTCTACTAACCTCAACATCAGCTCCATGACCTCCTCGATCACTGCATCCAGCTAGTTCAGTGGCTGGTCCTGTTTTTGCAGTCTCCTCAACTGTAAAATGTTTTGGCAATTGGGTAGATCACTGTGATCTCCCACACCTTCTTCTTCATCTTCATCTGTGGCCTCAAGTTGCCACTCTACTGTAGAATTCAGCTCTGCAGTCTCCTCCTGATTGACTTTCTGTTCAGTCACCTTCTCTGACAGCTCAACTTCTGTCAGTTCTCTTGCTAGTCCTGGATTGTTCAACCAATCCTCCAACATCTCTAGCTCCATCTCCCATGGAGTGATAAATATGCTTGCTCGCTCTTCGGCTTCCTTCGCTGCTAGCTTCAGTGATACAACTTCTTTCTTTTCAGCTCCCTAGCTGAAATCATTGAACCATTCCTCAGAATGCTCATTCTCCTCTTTGTCTTCTTTTGCTTGTGCTTGGGCAGTCTCAAACACCTGCTCCAATCCCTCTTCTTTCTTGACAGTCATAGCTGACTGTTCTGTTGTTGTTGCTGCACCATATGCAACACAGACTCATGCCTCCTCTTGGGCAAATGGTAGGAATACTCCAATTCCCCCAATCATCAGAATATTATCATGATCTTCCTCCTTGGTCAGCTGCACATGCTGATCTAAACCCATCTCTGAATTCAGGAGACCCTCAGACAGTCTCATCTACTCTGTCAGCTCCTCGGGCTGATCCAAATTCACCTACTCATCCCTGCCCACCTGGCAATATGGGATGCCTCTACTGCCCTCCTAGAAGTCCATGGAATCAACTAATTCCATCTCTGTTTCCTTGCCCAGCTGGCAAACTGGAAACCTTCTGCTACCCTCCTGGCAGTCTTCGAGATCCTGCAGGGATCTCATTTCATTGCCAATATAGCAATGTGAAATTCCTTGGCTGTCCTCATGACAGTCTCTGAGATCCCGCAGTGATCTCATCTCGTTGCCCTCCTGGAAATCTGGAATTTCTTCTTTTCCCTCTTGGCAGTTCTTGAGATCCTCAAATGATCCCATTTCACTGAG
>JASDQU010218978.1:5716-18012 GCA_032191745.1 Picea mariana | reverse complement strand
ATCAGATCCAGTAGATCAACACTAAGCATCCTCATACACATCAGATCTAACAATCATATATATCTAAGAAGCACAGAGCATAAGTGGATATATCAAAGCACATAGCATAAGCAAAAACACATTGAATCAAAGCATAGAGCATAACACGCAGATTTACCTGGTTCACCCCCACCCCAGGGCTACGTCCACAAGATCTTCTTCTTTATTATCGTCTTCAATATATTACAATCACAAAGCCTCCAGAACCCTTCTTCGCATAGGACAGAAGATTTGTGTAGCTCGCTAGATCCTTCTTCCTTGCGTTACAACACTTAGCTTTCTATAGCAACCTCACAGTAACTTGCACTTAGTCTTGCAAGCCTTACACAGTTTGCACAGAGCACTTTTTCAACATCACATGGATGCACTACCAATTGCACTAAGAAATCACATCTACTACTTCTTACATTTCCTATCCTTCTATTTATACATTACAAAAGTGGGTCTAATCATGGGTAAACCCACGGGCCGACATCCCTTTCCCATTACATTAACCCAAAACCCTAAAAGGGCCCAAAAGTAGACCGAGATCATGTGATCTCTGCTTCACCTGATGCTCCATCTTTGACAGGCTGTCGAGGTCCAAAAATGGTCAAATATGACCAAGTGTTCCTCAAAACTTGGTCAAGGGCCAACAGGCCCCCAACACTCACCTGTGACTCGTCTCAAGTCACTCTGGTCTGATCAATTCTGCCTCGAATGCCTCAAGCTTGGCTCAAGCTACTTCGACCTACTGCAGTATGATAGCCTCTTGCTCAGTGAACTGCATCGTTTACTGGCCCTTCCAGGCGTTGTTCTTTAGTGATGACAACCTGTTCAAGCTCGACTTCCTGGCTTTCAACTTGAGTGAACAGTTTGCATGCCTTTTCTTGGATTGGTTGAAGTCGTTGGGAGACTTCCATCAATTTACTTTGCAGCATGTGTATCTGTTGTTGGGCGGTGCATTGTCCTAGAAATCTCTTCATTCTTTCGACTGGGGTCAAGGCCCTCAGCTGCGCCTGTAGCGTATCTGCATGTTGCTTTGCTTCTTGGAGTTGTGTCTCAAATGCCTGCAACTCTGGATTCTCTATGAGGTTCTCATAAGTCTGGGTTCTTCTAGCGCTCAACTGCTTGCATTCCAAGGCAAAGGTTTTTAATCGGCCAACTGCACTATGGGCAGTTGCCTCCCTTAGGTCTCTTATTTCTTGAGGAGTCTCGGGCACGGTACGAAGTTCCAGATCTGCGATGCGCTGCTGAAGTTGCTGGATTACTTCTTCAAGTTGTGCCACCTATTGTGGGACATGTTCTTCAATATTCACTTCTATGACCGTCACAGAGCGAAGTGCTTTGTGAACCCTTTCCTGTACTTCAAGCTGCTCTGCTAGGAACTAGCCCTTGCTCTATTGTAACTAGGTGTTTTCCTCATCCCACTTCACTTGCAGGGAAATATTTTCCCATTCTGCCTTGCTCTGTTGTTATAGAAGTGCACTCTGTACTTGTGTCAAAGCCTGTGTGGCTTGTGTTGTGTCTTCTTGAGCTCGTCGAAGCTAAGCGTCGACTTTATCGACGATCTGGTGTAATTCGGTGGGCTCGTCGCCTGTTCCTGTTGTTCCAATTGTCAAGGGCATAGTAGAAACTGCTCGGCTGGACTGGAGTGCATGTTTCACTTCTTGAAGTTCACCCTTGATTCAGTTTAATACCTCCTCCTACTTCGCTTCTTGCTTTTATGCGATCTCTAGTGAAGCATCATTCAGCGCAGTGATTAGAAGTCGAAGTCGTCCGGTGTGAGGGTAGTCTTAAACGTAGTCCGGGTGGCCTTAGTTTTCTTTCGGGATGAGGTCTTTGGTGGGGTAATCTTCCTTTACTTAGAGGGATCCTCCTCCTCTCTAGGTGGAGTAACTTCGCCTTTGTTTTGCTAAAATTTTGTGCCACCTAGTTCTTCACCATCACCTCCCTGCACAGGTGAGATCGAAGTAGTCTTCATGGATGTGCTATGGACATCTTGAACTTCATCATCCTTATTAGTCTTGCTCGGTCCAGGTGTATCTGGCATAGTTTCAGGGCTATCCACGTTGGACATTTCTGCGGGGTCTGCTACAACAAGGAGGTCCGCCGACCATTCCTTGGTAATCTATTCCAAGTGTTCTTATGTCAACTTGTAGTACGACTGGAGTTGTTGTTTGTGCTCATCAGCATGCGCTGTGATATAGGTGAAGTGGCGGTTCACGCTGAATTTTATCAAAGGTCTAAACCTATGAAGTGTGTTTGGGGTGAGGCACGGTGTAGACTAGATTGCATTCTTCAATTGGTTGTAATAGGTGTGGAAGATGAAATTGGACTACCACTACTTGTTCATGTTGCTGGAGTACCACAGCGTACAGAAATTCGCGGCCAGTAGTTCGAAGGGTTCGATCTCCAGAAAAGTGGCACCTTCTGGTAGCTCCCAGGTGATGAAAGCGATTAGTATGAGAACCCAACTAAAGTGGAACTCATACCCTTGGTCTTGCACTTCTCTGCAATCAAGCTCTAGCTGGTTTACAAGGTACTGCACCCAGTTCATTTGTAGTCCCTCGGCGCACTTCCCTGCGAGGTCAACTATGAATACAGTCACTTGTGTTGGTCTGTTCTTGCGAACTAGCTTGCCCGCAATCAGCTGACAGGCAAGGTGCACTGCGCCACTCTAGATAGAGGCTACCTTGTAGCCTCACATGCCTTTTTCGACATCGCCATAAGTTTCTTTTATCCTCTGCGCTAGTTCTCGGTCTGAGGTCTTTCCAGGGTAAAAATCCTGTGGGTCAGGGCCTTGCATACTAAGTCCTGTGATTCGATTGATCAAGGTCGGATCCACAGTGATGCAACGGTCCAACCATAAGTATCCTCGGTGGTAGCAGGACAACAACAACTTGATGCATGCGTTGACTTCCTGGTGTCTGCCAAAGTGCGGGATCTTCATTACATTAATCAATGTGGATTGTGTAAGGTTCTGGGTCCATGACTGCGAGACAATCTTAGAATTATTTCATTTGGTCCTGGTTAAGTACTTATGCGGGTCTAACATGTTGTAAACTTTACGATCTTCAAGGTTAAAATCACTAAATTTCAGTGCTGCGAGCTTATCCTGGTCAGCACGAACTGCGCGCACCCCTTTCGGAAGGTATGCGGTGATCAAAGTGTACTCAAAGTCTCGAGATACACTGTCACAGTTTATGGAACCGCTTAGAGGTGGTAAGTAAGTAGGTAGAATGTGTGGGATAATCTTGGAATTTGCGATGTCATCCCTGTGCTTGGTCCATTTCTCATCGGTCGGTCGGGATGGACCAGTGCGAGCAGTGGAAGGGGAGGCCTGGAGTCCTCTCGTTGATGATGCTTGGACTCTTGTAGATAATCCTCGCTCCGACATGACTCTCTCAATCATTAAGTCAATCAAAACTTCTTCAACTACTTTCTCAGTAGTGTTGAGCTAATCCGACATACAAGCTTGGGTCAACTAGCTCGGGTGTGAAATGAATTCAGAGACTACAGTGAATGGTATGGGAACAAGGCAATGATCACAGGGTGAAGTAATCTCAGGTTTTAGGCTCAAATTCTCACTTAGAAAAAAGTATTCTTGGTGCATGGCGCGACGGACTAAGTAGGGAAACTTAGCAACGGTCTACTTGCAATGGGTATGAGGCTGCATTAACTTATGTTCTGTCCGTTATGGCGTAGTCGAACGGTCTATTGGCAATCCATAAATGTTTTTCGACTCATTTGGAGCGGCAATTGAATGGTTATATTGGCTTCCAACGGCTATATTACTTCGCCTCGGCGAAGTGGCATATGTTGTTGTTCTGGTATCCCGGCGAAGCTCCAATTCTGAAAGGTGTCTTGCTGCGAGATACCCTCTGGGATCTTCTGTAATTTTTCAACCTTAGCCTTCTTCTTACTTATATTTCTAGCCTTCTTTCTAGTGAGCTTCGTCTCAGTGATTCTCTTCCCATTTTGATTCTTATTTTCCTCGGACATAGTCACTTCGTGCTGATGAGATTCTCTCCTAAGGTTTAGGTATATCACTTCTTCTTTGTCCGAGGTAGAAATTTCATCCTTTTGTGTAGCTTTGGCCTGGACATCTGGGCTTCTAGTGTCATATGGCTTCGAGCAATTCTCCTTTTCTTCTATCAACTGCCTTATCCTTTTAGTCATGAAATCTTTTAACTCTTGTCTCTGT
Source organism: Picea mariana (assembly GCA_032191745.1). Classification (NCBI taxonomy): domain Eukaryota; kingdom Viridiplantae; phylum Streptophyta; class Pinopsida; order Pinales; family Pinaceae; genus Picea; species Picea mariana. The sequence continues at coordinate 13,787 of JASDQU010218978.1, read as the reverse complement.
TGTTCTAAAACCTCTTCTTCTTCCTTCTTTCCGGCTTGATCTCTGTCAATCCAAGGTTTTTCGAGTAGCATAGTAAACGGGGTGTTGTCCTCAATGAATTTGATAATCACAAAATCTTCTTTTGTCGAAGTTCCATTGACTATCATAGGTATCTAAGCAAGTTTTCCACATAGCATCATCAGTTTTCCTCTGAATAGTCCTATTCCTCCCAACGAAGGAATCATGGAAGGCTTCCTATAGCTTCCCAAGTTCTTTTTGGCATAATGTTCACTTGTGTTTCTTCATCAAGAATACAGTCAATGTCAAAGTCCCCTATTCTTGCTTCGACTTGCCCCTTTTCTTTGAAGATCTCTGGTAATCGGACATCTTTATGTTCCTTCAGGGTTTCTTTCATCTGTATTAATACTTTGTCTTATTCTTGCTGGGTTTCTTCCTTTTCTGGATCTGCCTTATGGTCTTCTTGATTCATATTTATCCTTTCAAGCTTAGCGATCATTCTAGGGCAATCTAATACCTCATGGTCCCTAACTTTGCAACAGAGACAACTAGGTCTTCTACCAGGGAATTCCTTAGCTAGATGGCCTGGTTTTCTGCAACTGTAACATAGGATTAATCCTCGCTTTCTTTTAAATGATCCCCATCCCCTTCTGTACTGCGCACTAGAATCGTGACAACTAATCTGCAGAAAATTCTTTCTGGGATCCTGCATCCATTTGTTAGTCCAAACATTCTTTCTATGCATAGGTATAACATATCTATCATTATACTTATCACATCTATTCATATCAAACTTTCTTTCATCTATTAATGCCCTAGTTTTTAAGCTAGGATAGAATCTATCAAACATACCTAGATCCATGCTCTAGAAACAAAAAAATTTCACTTATCTTACTTCTACAGAGCACAAATCTTCTAGATCTAAGAACTTTTGACTATTCTTACCTTTATTAGAGCACAGAGCTTACATATATTACCTCTTTTTTGCAAATCTGACCTCTTTCTTTCAGAAATTTCCACTTTTACTTTTCTTAGAGCATAGAGCGTTCATATCTCGCTTCTTTTCTTCAAATCTAATCTTCCTTTCTTCAGATCTGACCTTATTCCTAGCACAAAGCTTCACAGGTCGGGTAAAAATATGCGCACTAGGGCAACAGATCTACGTAAAGAGATTTCTTTTGCACACAGATTCTTCTTCCTCAGTTCCTAGCAATCACAGTTTCATGTCCCAGCAACGGAACCATTTGTTGGCACATGGGCAGACCCAGGGTTCAACGCTCAAGAGCGCACCAACAAAGCCCTAACTACTGGCCCTTTCAGCAACACCTATGAAGCAGATGAAGTCTCACTCGAGGTAGAACCAGGGGTGGTTGCAAGACTCAGGTGTCTACAACCTTAGCTGGGACACAGATCTGTGATTATATCATTTATAGAGCACTTGGCATCAATCATTCGTCAATATTCAACCCTTATTCTACTTCACAGATAGCACAGAGAATCATGGTGTACACTCAGATCTACAATATTTCAGTACTTAACCATAGTAACCCAGATCAGATCCAGTAGATCAGCACTAAGCATCCTCATACACATCAAATCTAACAATCATATATATATCTAAGAAGCATAGAGTATAAGTGAATTTATCAAAGCACATAGCATAAGCAAAAACACATTGAATCAAAGCACATATCATAACACATAGATTTACGTGGTTCACCCACACCCTGGGGCTATGTCCACAAGATCTTCTTCTTTATTATCATCTTTAGTCTGTTACAAGCACAAAGCCTCCAGAACCCTTCTTCGCATAGGACAGAAGATCTACGCAGCTCGCTAGATCCTTCTTCCTTGCATTACAACACTTAGCTTTCGATAGAAACCTCACAGTAACTTGCACTTAGCCTTGCAAGCCTTACACAGTTCACACAGAGCACTTTTTTAACATCACATAGATTCACTACCAATTGCACTAAGAAATCACATCTACTACTTCTTACATTGCCTATCCTTCTATTTATACATTACAAAAATGGGCCTAATTGTGGGTAAACCCACGGGTCGACATCCCTTTCCCATTACATTAACCCAAAACCCTAAAAGGGCCCAAAAGTGGACCGAGATCCCGTGATCTCTGCCTCGCCTGGCACTCCATCTTTGACAGGTTGTCGAAGTCCAAAAACGGTCAAATATGACCAAGTGTTCCTCAAAACTTGGTCAAGGGCCAACACACCTTTAAAAGTATTTACATAGATATTGTATATAAGCAATGCTATTATATAACTCTAGCATGCTTGGGAGGTTTTTGCAAACCCTCTTATTAAGAAGAAGAAAATTAAGTCCAATCTCTCTTGCCTTTTCTAGAAGCTTTTGATTCTTTGGGAGCTGCAACAGGCACACATTATAATTTTTATTCTAGGTATTTAAGTTTATTTAAATAATTTTTCAAATAGGCATGCAAATTATTTTTTTCTTCTATTAGATTCTTAAATAATTCCACATTCTTCTTATACTTTGCGAAGTGTTCTTTTTCCTTGTTTTCAATCTTGCTTCATCAAATTTTGATGAGATCTAACTTCAACCAATTGACTAGTGAGTTTTTGTACTTCCTTCTCTAGTTGTTGTGCCCTCAACTCTTTCTCATTCAAAGGACACACAATTTCTACCATCTCAACTTCAAGCCTCTATAATTTTTTTATGAAAATCAACAATTTGAGATTTCATAGTTTTTAGCTTCATATTGCATCTCGAATGCTATGATTTTCAGTCCTACAAGAGTTTTTAGTTGAGCTCTATAATTTTTTCTTCTTTCTCAAATACCTTCTCCTCCAGTGCTTCAAGTCTTGGTAATGAGGCAAAAATATCACCTCCAACATTCATCATGTAATACTTTCATACAAGCACTTCTCTCGATATTTGTAAGGACTTCTCCAAATCAATTAAGGACATTTYRTAAGCAATAMCACCCTTAGCTTTACCCTTGCCACATTCTTCACTATTACTTTCTTCTTCTTCTTGATTTTCTTTACCCTTACCACCTTCTTCACTCTCACATTCTTATTCTTATTAAATTGCTTTAACCTTGAGTGTTGTAACTATCCTTTCCAATTTATTACCTCTCAACATTTCATCTTACTTATTAATGGTTTTCTTTAATTTTCTCACTCTTGCATTACATTCCGCCATCTTCTTTTCGTGTCTTTTCATGTTTGTCTTGCTCCTCTTTTGATTTATTTTGAATATCAATCTTTATTTTTTCAATTAATTTTTCCTTCTCCTTCAAATTCTTCACAAGTGCACCATCGAGAACAACTACAATGTTTAATGGGGACATATTCAAAACCTTTGGTCTACTTCCCAACTCCTATTCAAGTCTGCTAATATTTTCTTTAGATTTATTCTTTGCATCTTGAAAAATTTCATATAATGCATTAATTTCCTTCTTGAATTCTGGCTACTTCACTATATAAATCTGCAATAATATTCTCCTTGTTTTTTATGATTCTATTTGCTTTTTTTCTGATCCACAACTATTTTTTGTAGCCCTGCAATCTACTTCAACCATTCAACAATATTGTTATCATTTATTTGCACATTTCCTTCAAGTTGTTTATAGATGAATCCTCCTCCATTGCAATTGCTTCTTTGAAATGCACCATTTTATTAGATAGTGAAAATACAAATCTACCATAAAAAATATATATGTTGGACTATATAAATGTAATCTTGGAGGCATTGAAACAAATTTAACGGAGGAATTGTACTCAAGTGACAATTGTCGATGATTTATATCAAATATAGTCTCTAGAGGAATGTAAAATACATCATTACTTGGTTTTAGATAATTCCATAACTTCCTACCCCTCAACTTTATTTTTAGATCCATGTAAGTCTTTTAAAGTCATGGCAACAACAACTTCTTTAGGGGTGGATAAATATTTGAAATTCCCCACACCTTCCATAATCTTCTTTGGAGACTATTCACATACTTCTTTTAAAGTCATGGTAGTAGAAACTCCACCAGGGTGCCTAAATCATTGGAATTTCCCACACTTTCCACATTGTTTTCTAGAGACTATTCATGTACTTTCTCATTATTTTTCTTCATTTTAGATATCCCAATTTAATTTTTAATATTCTTTGTTTGAATAACATTCGTTTGATACAAATCAATAATTTTTTATAGTGTTCCCAAGAAATTGAACTTAACCCTCTTCATTTGAATCTCTTGTATGGAAAAATATAATTTGTTAGCCAATAGATGAGAGACATCTATGGCCCTGTCTTCAACCTAATGGATGACCAACCTCATATAGCCACCTGGAATATCTTGCTTATGATGATTAATAATGGTCCTAAGGACAATATGAATTAAGGTTTTGTATAGTCTCGGGGGGGACGTCTTGCATTTTTAAACCATTCCTGGGAACATATACATTGTCCCCACAAATTTAATTTGCCATCTCAATATTTTCTAGGTTGGGGATTTTCATAAAGTTAAACATTGCTCCCCTTTTTGCGTGAAATTTTTGTTTCTTCGACAACCAAATCGGGGTCCAAAGAAACCCTCTTCTAAAAAACAATCAATTCCATGGCCCCAACATCATAATTAACATTGACATCGTCTATCTCTTAATTTTGAAAATTAAACTTTCCAAAAACAAAATCATACAATTATGGTGTTCTTGGGATATTTAAAATACCCATTGACCAATTGTTTTTATCTCTCAATGCATCAACACACTCTTGGAATTTTTTTGTTGTGAACCTATCATCTTGGGAACCCCTTGTTTTAACCACTACAATGGTAAAGGATGCCCCTATTTCAATTAGTGTCATGGTAAAGGATGTCTTTGTTTCAACCGCGACCATGGTTGTCTGGGTTTAGAGTTAAAATCATAGACAACAAGCTTGTTCATTATAGTTTTGTATGTTTTCTCAATTAATCAGGATTTGGTTTTGACTATACACATTGAGAAATGCATGCTCAAATAAGTTTTTTTTTAATGGAGTTTAGGTAGATGGGTTACTGAAGTGAATACATTTCTCATTACCCTATATCATATAAATTACATATTTTTTTATAAAGTACTTAAACTTTTATAAAGAATAATAAATTTTAGAAAGTGAATAATGTTTTTTATAGGGTACTTTAACAGAGATACAAATGCACACGTACTCAATCTCAAACATGGCTAAACAACATATTATATATGCAATTGAAATCAATCACATGTGTGAGAGACTTACAAGTATTTCATGTTCATATTTCAGGTTTTGGGCATGCCTATTGTGCTCTAGGATTACATTTTTTAAGCTCTTGACGTGCATTTTCAAGAATCATGGAAATAAGGACAATTTTGTTTCAATCCCAATAGAATGTAGGAGTGGATTCATGGGACAAGGTCAAAAGGGATTATAGATAATTGAATGTAGAATTCATATCAACTTTTAGAATGTGATTTGGATCTTCAATTTGTCATCAACGGACATTTAAGCGACAATTATGTGCATTTTCTTCCAATGTGAAAAACAATTGGCAAAGGGCAATTATGAAGGAAAACTACATGCATTTAGAGATGAGAAAATGAAAGACATGAAATATGTTCCCAACATATAAAATTATAGAACAATGAGGATTTTTTCCTTATATCATGCATGTGGAATATTTGGCATGCATTTTGTTAGGCTTCACAAACTTTGCACATTGTGTAAAAATTGGGTAGAATTTGAGTATTTTTTTTCACAAATACAAGTTTTAAAACTCAAATTTAACACATGGAAATGTAGAATGGTGTGAAATTAAAAAATTACACATTCCCAAATTTGAATCACTCAATTTGGCTAAGAAATAAACCATGGGTGTTCATTTTAGTGAAGTAAGGCAATTTTCGTCAATTTCAGCAAAAAATACAAAAGTTGTTGACTTGGAAGATTATATGCCAACAAATTGAGGTGAATTTGGGAATTATAATATATAGGTTTTGTCAACAACACATAAATATATAAACATAGGGTATCATGTTTTCAAAAGGACACTTATACAAAACCTGGCATGCATTTTTCTAAGCCCACTCATGTAGTTTTGTAGCATGTTTTAACAATGAACACGGGCTTTTTGAGACATTAATGCAAATTATACATCCTTGGTAGATTTTTTTAAACACTATGAATATCAAGGGTTATATTTTGAATGTGAAAAACAATGTCATTGATGATTAAAAAATGATTGTGTGCATTTTAAGTGATGATTGTGTGCATGTGTTAGAGGGCAGTTTTGGAGGCAAACTGTGTACACTTAAAGATGAATCAAGGAAATATATGACATGTGCTATGTACCTAGCATAGAAAATTACAAAAAAATGAAGAGATTTTCCTTTTGTCATGCATGTGGAATATTTGTCAAACGTTTTTGTTAGGCTTCATAGACTTCACACATTGTGTAAAAAGTGGGAAATTTTTTAGTCTTTCTTCACAAATGCAACTTTTAAAACTCAAATTGAACACATGGAAATGTAGAAAGGTGTGAAATGAAAAAATACACATTTTCCAAATTGAATCAGTCAATTTGGCCAATAAATAAACTATGGGCATGCATTTTAGTGAAGTAAGGCAATTTTCTTCAATTTCAGTGAAAAACACAAAAATAATTGACTTGACAAATTATATACCAACAAAATGTGGTCACTATGGGAATTCTAATATATGGGTTTTGTCAACAACATAGAAATATAAAGACACCATGTATAAATTTTTCGAAAGGACACTTTTATGAAACTTCTTGTGCATTTTTCTAAAGGACACTTTTATGAAACTTCTTGTGCATTTTTCTAAGCCCACTCACATAGTTTTAGTAGTCTGTTTTAACAATGGGGTTTGAATTTTTGAGAAATTAATGCAAATTTTACATCCTTAGTAATTTTTTATAAACACTAGAAATATCAAGGTTTGTAATTTGAATTTGAAAATTTAGGCTAGTTGAAATCCCAAAACACAATGAGCACAAGCATAAATATGATGTTTCTAAATGAACAAAGGGCCTTTGGTTCTCCTTTTGATTTAGATTTTTTTAGAGTTTATTGTTGTGGGATCTAGAGACCTATGCATAAGATTTGTGAATGTAATGAAGCCTAAGAGAATTAACCCTTGACTCAATAAAGTTACAAATATTATTGTTGAAGGCCTTTGATGTAATTTGTTTGTGATAACAAACTATGCATGTGAATTGTCTATTTAAATTAATGCATTTGCAAGATACCCTACATGCATTAGAATTCAATCATAGGTGTGGGAGATTAACAAGTGCTTACAATTCATATTTCAAGACTTGGGCATGCCTACTTCACCCTAGGCTTGCATTTTTTAAACTATTGACATGGATTTTCTTGAATAGTGGAAATAAGGACAACTTTGTTTCAAGCATAATAGAAAGTAGGAGTAAAGTTATGGCACAAGGTCAAAATGGATTATAAATAATTGAATGTAGAATTTAGGTAAACTTGAGAACATGGTTTGGATTTTTAGGTGATATTCTCCTACCATCATCAAATACTTTACCTTGCACATACCATGAATTGTTTTCCCTTATGAAAGATATATGAATGGAGTATCACACAATGAATGCATGTCATAATGATCATATTATATATTATGGAAAACATGCAACAAAGTTTGAATAACCTAAATATGAATTTAGTAGATATCGAATTGATTAGGTAACAAATAAAGTGCCCTGCAAGGTTCTTCATTATATCCTCATAATTCCACATTTCGAACAATTTCAATTTCATGGAATACTTACATGGACTATTCAGGATGCATTAGGGCTCACACATTTTTGTGGTATGTAAATTGTAATGTAACTCTATATATCCTTTGTTAGTTCACATATTTTTTGGAATATTTTGGTATTCTATTAACATTATTCTATATCTTGTAAGTCTTCAAACAAAGGGAAAATATGCATGTATAGTATGTGGTCCTTGAACAATCTATGGACATTCAAGATGTTTAGGAAATGAGGTGTATGATGAGTATAAACATTTCCTCCCTATGAACCATAGGTATCAAATTA
>JASDQU010218977.1:6399-24406 GCA_032191745.1 Picea mariana | reverse complement strand
ATATAGTAATGAGAAAGGACGTTGTATACCTTTGAGATGATCAAACAAAGTGATAGTATAGGTTCAAATATGGATGATCAAGGGTATAATAATGGCAAAAAGTATAGGCAAAAAGGTGCATAGTGTGGTCCTAACAGTATCGAGTGCCCCAAAAGGAGATCGTATGCAAAAGGTGTGCCCTCAAGAAGTTGATATATCAACTACCCCCATCGGGGCCCACAAACCTTTTGGCGTTTCATCTTTCGGGGTTAGGGTTTTGGATGTTTAAGATTTTACCATTTATGCTTTATGTTAAAAATGCCTTTGGAGCCTCGTTGAAATTAGCTTCTTGTGAATGAGTGTAGCTGACACATCTCTCTTCAAAGATAAACTACCATTATTATAGCTAGCTTATGTGCTTTGCATTTTACAGTCTCTCATATTCCAGACAATCATTAATAGAATTTGAGTTTTATTGTTTTACAGTATTATTGTGTTCATTGGAATATCTCTATGTATCTCCTTGTTATATATTTGTTATATTTATTCCTTCATGTCATTCTCAAAAATTTATGGATTAGTGGTATCAGAGCAGTCTACCCCTGTCCATTCTCAGTGCATGTCCCCGATGAGGTCAGGGTATAGAGAGTTGGGTCTTGAACTTGTTTCTCTTGAGGAAAACCGCTCTCACCCGCCCAAGAAACCTCCCATGGTGGAAGAAAATAGGGACGATGGAGCAAGATAAATTTTCACACTGATCCTCGAGGAATCCCTTGCATGACAAAGGAACAAGATGATGGATAATTTCACCTAGATCCTTCGACAATTTCCGACAGGAATGGATACACCTTCAACCAGTAGTCACTTCATAGGTGCAATGCCCTTTAAGGTATAGGTTAAATTTGATATTCCTTTATTTGAAGGATGGATAGACATCGACGCTTTGGAAAAGTAGTTAAGTCGACTAGAGGGTTATTTCTATGTCCAAAAATTTTCCAATAGTGAAAAAATCACCTCACGCTCCTTAAGGCTCTTCCCCATGTCAGATATTGGTGGGAGACTTACTGTGAGCAACATGTTGAGGATGAATCTGCAATTTTTGGGCCAAGACCCACTTGGGCGGATTTTGTTGATGCTCTCAAGGAATAATATTACCTTGTTGGAAACTATGACGACCAATACACAAGATGGACCACATTATGTCAAGAAAGGGGCCAAACAGTTTTGAAGTTCACGAATACCTTCCATACCTTGTGCACCAAGTTGGGTATCAAAGACTCTGAGAACCATCTTTTTATAAAATAATGTGCAGCTCTACACATGTACATTCAAACCGAAATGGAATTTTTTGATATCTTGTCATTGGGAGCCACTTATCGATATGATGTCAAAATCGAGAAAAAAAATTAAGCAGCAGAACAAGTGGGAGTTTGGGTCTGCGAATACTCAATAGTCGAAGTATGGTAAGGGTGGCCCTAACTCCAAAGGAAAAGGACAAATTAAGGATGACCAGTCCCAGGACAACCAGTCCAAGCCACCAAAAAAGAAGGGTAATGGGAAGTTGAAGAAGGACACTGGAAAGTTGTGCGAGTTCCACAAAATCCCTTGACACAATATTGATGAATGTTTCTCCAGATAGTCATTGTTGGCTAAGACAAAAGCCTCAGGTTCAGATGTCGACCCGGACTCTACTTCAGAACTAGAAAGGGGAAAAAAATCATTGATGTAGAACCCAGTGTCACCATCGCTACCACAAAATTCCAACCAAAGGAATTGGAGGAGCCTCAAGAAGAGGAACGCCTCTTCCACTCATAAATGTGTGTGAAGGGAACCCTACTCCATTTCTTTGTTGACAATGGTAGATAGAAGAACCTAATCTCAGTCAAGGTCATTAAGAGGTTGAACCTAATAATGACGCCACATCCTCGGACATACACCATTGGTTGGCTCAGCCAGGGACGAAACATTCGCATCAGCCAACAATGTTGCCTACTTTACGACATCAAACCCTTCAAAGATGAGGTATTGTGTGATGTTTCCCCCCTTTAAGTTTGTTATGTTTTGTTATGGCAACCATATATGTGGAAGCATCATGTTGTTTATGAATCTAGGCCTCGTAGTGTCATTATTACTTTGGGATATCAACTCTATAGGGTACCAGTAGTCCCAACTTTTGCAATCTCTTTGATCTTCATGAATCAATGCAAAAAGGTAGTCTCTCTGATAGAAATATTTTTCCTCTTTATGGTTCGATCAAAATTTGAATGGAAGGTCACTTCAATCTCCAAAACCTCTGCATGGGGACTCTCTACACATCAACAACAAGTAGACAACATAGTATAAGAGCACAAAGACATATTTTCCTCACCTACCAGGGTGCTATGCACTATTAGGTAAAGCACACAATTGATTTGACACTCGGTGCCCCTCTACCTAGCATCCCTATATACGGCCTAGATTCATAAACAACATGATGTTTCCCCCCTTTAAGTTTGTTATGTTTTGTTATGGCAACCATATATGTGGAAGCATCATGTTGTTTATGAATCTAGGCCTCGTAGTGTCATTATTACTTTGGGATATCAACTCTATAGGGTACCAGTAGTCCCAACTTTTGCAATCTCTTTGATCTTCATGAATCAATGCAAAAAGGTAGTCTCTCTGATAGAAATATTTTTCCTCTTTATGGTTCGATCAAAATTTGAATGGAAGGTCACTTCAATCTCCAAAACCTCTGCATGGGGACTCTCTACACATCAACAACAAGTAGACAACATAGTATAAGAGCACAAAGACATATTTTCCTCACCTACCAGGGTGCTATGCACTATTAGGTAAAGCACACAATTGATTTGACACTCGGTGCCCCTCTACCTAGCATCCCTATATACATACATTTTGTTATGGAGAATGAAGAAATGAAATTCCATATCCAAGGGTTAATTCTGAAGGGCCACATCAAACCAAGCTCCTCACCATGCGGGATCCCAATTCTTCTGGTACAAAAGAAGGACATGACATGGAAACTTTTTATTGATTAGAGATCCCTGAATAAAATCATAGTCAAGAACCGATACCCAATCCCCCGGATTAATGATCTTCTCAATCAGCTCAAGGGAGCCAAGTTCCTCAGTAATATTGATATGAAGTCAGGATAACACCAGGTTTCGATTGAGAAAATTGATGTATGGAAGACAACCTCCTAATGTAAAGAAGGTCCCTTTGAGTGGTTGGTCATGCCTTTCGACTTAACTAATTCCCCAATAACATTTATGTGGATGATGGATGACATATTGTGGCCATTCACAAACTCCTTTGTGATCGCATATATGGATGCATCCTCATCTTCAACAAAAATTGGGAGGAACATTTGAAGCATGTTTGGTAGGTCTTGGGCACCCTGTGACAACACAATTTATATGCCAATTTGGAGAAGTGTTCCTTTGGCATGCATGCAATCCAATATTTGTAATAGATCATCGATGATCAGGGTGTGCATGTGGATCCATACAAGATCCAAGTCATCCGCGATTAATCGACCCCGAAGACAATGACCAAGTTTTGCATCTTCTTGGGCCTTGCCAACTTCTACCATCAGTTTGTGTTGGGGTTATCTCATATCACTTGGGCCCTAATCCAGGTGACCAAGGGTGGAGTGAAGGCCAAGTTTTTGTGGGATGCATCCCAACAGAAATCATTTGAGGATTTGAAATTATGCCTCTGCTCAACACCAGTACTTATTCTTCCAGACCTACAACAACCATTTGAGATTGAGACAGATGCTTCAGATTATGATATTGGTGAAATCCTCACTCAACATGGGCATCTGATAGCTTATCACAGTGAAGCACTATCTAATGTTGTTCATGGATACCCCACCTACAACAAAGAGATGCAATACATTGTGCAGGCATGTCGACAGTGGAAGCATTACATTCTAGGGAAGGAAACGATCATCCACGTTGATCACATGCCTTTGCAATTCATGTAGACACAAGGAAAGTTATAGAATGACCACCATAAGAAGTGGTCCATGTACCTACAAAAATTCCACTTGAACATCAAGTACAACAAGGGAAACACAAACCATGTCGTGGATTGCCTCATTTTACCCCTGGTTGTGGCGCTAACCACAATTTCTAACTCTTGTGGGCATGAGATGTCTGAGTGGTCACAATTATAAAATAATGACTTTGAATTTGCTACTTCCTATCAAACATTGAGCGTAGGAAAAATAGTTCCATAATTTCATATCTAGGATGGATTGTTATGCCATCTAAGCCATCTATGTTTTCTGTTAGCGATCAAAAACGCATCAGTATTTTGATGAGTATTTATATCACTCTTCACTTGATTTATCGTTTTCCTCATACTCTTGGCCAGTATCTTAACCTCCATATTTTTCAATCAGCTCCTGCTTGATTACTTTGCCCAGAAATCCTTTGGTTTTCTGCCTCTAGACTTGCAATACAAGAATATAAATAAAATGTTATTCATTTTTCCCTAGTCTATGCTATGGAGATTACAAATATAAAAAATATATTATTGTTTTTTATATTTTATATCTCATATTATAGGCAAAGAAATATGAATGTTCGAGTATCCTAAGGTTTCTAAACTCAAGTTATTCTACACATGTTTAAAGTCTCTAGGGGTTATGGCTGTTATGGTTTTTAGCTTTAAACAAAATATTGAAGGCCCATTCCACCAACGCAATCCAAGTCCACATTACATAACACAAACCCATACAAAGCTACAAGCCAATTTTCTTTTGGGTCTTATGGCTTTATTGCTAAATCTTTGGAGGTCCCAAGAGGCAAGCCATTAGTTAAAGTTATAGGCCCTATTCCCATGTTAAAATGACAGCTCATTTTCATACTGAGTCAACACCAAATCATTCGACATGCCAACTATTGAGTCAGCCTTTAATCATGCCACGAATCAGTCATAAGTCAAGTTACAAGTCGACCTGTCCACCATAAGCACTCAGCTCTTTTTGTTTTGTATCGATACACCAATTGAAAAATATTTCTACCAGGTGCTCGGTTTGCAGGTAGAAGAATGTATGTGCAGCTATCTGTGATTGAAGATAGCTCAGCTTTGGGAACATTCGACAGGTAAAAGCATCAGGCCGCATGCAAATCGAGTCATGAAGGAAAGCCATGAAGAGGTTCAGGGTTTGACAGAACAGATTTGTCTATACGCTGGTGAGGTTTTTGCAACAAGTGATTCAGAGCTGACAGACAAGGAGGAGCTCGCAAGGAAATTCATAACCTATGAATCAAAAGATATACATATTAAATGCCCAATCATCAATCTTGTCAAAATGGTCAATGACATGAGAATCGCCCTGGAATGTTTGATATGAAGAAACTCAGCTATACTAATTGTTAAGTTTACAAGCGAGGATAGGGTCACTATATTTTCCACAGATGTAATCCTAGCTACATTAATGTGTGCTCCACGGAGAAGATTCATCTGGTAGCATTTGGTCTTAGCAAGGAGCGAGCAACAACAAACTCTGCCTTCACCTCAGTTCTCCTAAATTAGCACTCGATTTCAACATTGGAAGGGTTGTTGATGTGGTCCAAAATGTAACAGTCATGTTTGATGACAATGCAAAGTGCAATATAGAGAGGGTTGATCCTGGATACCTCATCCCTATATGTTATAATCTAATAGAAGATGAGAATTTTCCTTATTATCAAGATCAACGTGTCCGTGGCAATTCATCTGCATTTTTCCAGAATGCTCAATGGTTGTAAAGAACATGCAAAACAGGCCATATAGAAGGTACAATAAGTAAGGTGGAAGTTAGATCTCTATATGTCACCTGGATGGTTGCAGTTGTTCCAGGCGGTGGTTCCCAATCACCAACTACACCTGCAGAGCAGCAAGACCCTAATAAATTGACACTCTTGTCCTGTTTCTCTCATGCAAATTGGCAAATTGGTGACTGGTGTTTACTTCCCACCTACGTAAAATTTTCCACATTAGTAACTATTAACATGGAGGACATTGTATCATATGGAGAGGCAAAAACAGTTAAAAAGAATGACAGATTGAAATCAAATTCTGGAAGCACCAGTGGTGATGCTTAAGTCACGATAAAATCTACAGAAACCTTGTGAAATATGATCAACAAGGATGCATGGAGGATGTTAGTGAACATGCGCTCTTTGTACTGAAGACAAAGACTAAGGTAGATGTGGTTTGGCAGGATGGCACAGAATCCTTTTAGCAAAAGGATGGCATATCTGCCCAAATGGAATTTTTTATTTTATCTATCAGTTTTAAAAAAAAAGACTTGTTGTAGCTATTAAAGACCTCCAGTTGTCAAAAGGAAACATTAAGTTTTCCATGACACATCTAATCCTCGAGCAGCTGTCTAAAGACAGAGAGTGTACTGCTAGCAGAGAGGCAAATATTTGAAAAGAAACAAAGCACATTTTCGAAATTTTAAAACTATCCAAAGACAGAGCTTTCAACAGCACAAAAGGAAAAATTATAACCAGTTAGCTGATGAAAAGTAGAGCTTTCACCAGCTAACTAGCAGATCGTAAGGCGAAATAGCTGGTGAAACCTAAGATGGCCAGAAAAAGAGTAAATTTTGCCCAGATCAAAGTTTTATTATCTTACAGAGCACGAAGATGATTTATAAGTCAAAGTTATAATTAGGAGGATCTGCTTCAAAGTGTTGTTCCAGTTTTTGAGGTGCCAGCAAGATGAAAGAGATAAAGTTTGTTACCTATTTATGGCAAAGAATGACCTGTCTTTCCAGGTGGCATTTTTTAACCTTATCTTTCAGCCTTTGAAGATTTTCGGCCTTGTCATCACATTGAAGGATGTTGAATACTTGTGCAACTGTTGAAGACTTCAGTTTAGATATGGTTTGATTTCCTTTAATAAAGGATCTGTTCCTTTAGAGTTTACAATTAGTTTTATGTTATGCTATTTTTAGTATCTTAGATCCCTTTTCATAGGATCTGATCTGTACATTGTAAAGCTATAAAGCTAAAGACAATAGAGGAACTAAGGGTTCAATCTTGGATACATTTTGCTCTTGTACTAAGACTCTTATCTTGATAATAGAATCACAGTCTTCTTTTGTTGTCAATATCAGATTTATTCATGTACTTCATTATTTTGTACTTTATTTCAGTTTAGCTCAGCTTCTAAGAACTGTTATCTTCTTATTAATCTCATGAACTTGAATTAAAGGAATTCTTACTATCTTGTATGACCCTACACACTGTTGTACTTGGTTATCTACACTAGTGTTCTTCAATCCCTATTTCAATTACTTTGTTTGATCATTGATTTCTAAAAGCACTTTCTTATTTGAATGCATGATAAGTTGTTCTTCTCATTAGCCATTGAGTTATCCCATTGATCCAAGTATACCAAATTTACCATATTCTTGAGTTACCAAGCATCTTTGGCCTACAACCCCAAAGAGTTTCTTGGAGTGATAACATTTTCCTTCAAGCGAGCGTGCAAAGCTAATCTGGGAATCTCATTATAGTCGGGAAACATGACATTTTGGTGTAGACAAAATAATGGTAGTATTGCAAAAACATTTTTATTGTTCGAAGCTTCAACAAGATGTCTGCAAGTACATCAAATCATGCACTACCTACACTATTTCCAAGCCTACCATCAAGAAACAGAGGCTATACACCCCTTTGCCTACTCTAGATATGCCTTGGTAGTCCATCTCCATTGATTATATATCTAATCTGCCTTCAACCAAGCATGGGAATGACTGTGTCTTTGTGGTCATTGATTGATTCTCTAAGATGGCAGTTTTGGCACCCTGCAAAAAGAGCATCATAGCTGAGGTCATCACCAAGCTCTTCTTTGAAAAATTTTGGGTTCATTTTGGAATCCCATGAACCATTATCTCAGACAAATACAATAGGTTCCTGAGCACTTTTTGGTCTAGCCTATGGTCGATGATGGACACCAAGCTGACGAAATCGACTGCCTTCCACCCACTGACTGATGGAAAAACAAAGGTAGTCAATATGATGATTTTACATATCTCGAGGATGTACAATTCCAAAAATCCACACACATGGGATGAAATCCTTCCTTTTGTTCAACATAGCTACAACAAACCCCTTAATAAGTCTATTGGCCACAACCCTTTTCAAGTGTGCTTGGGGTTCCAACCATTGGCCCCCATTGACATAGCTCTACCCATTGCAGCAACATGGGAAGATTCCTCACATGATCAGACCAAGGATGATCAAGAATCCAAATATGTTGAGCGAATCCAGAACATCCAACAACAAGTTGATGATATTTTATGTAAATCCAATGCCAAGTATAAGTAGTGATACAATCAACATCGAAGACCACACAAGTTTGAGGTGGGAGATAAGGTATGGTTGTATTTCTAGAAGGATCACCTCACATCACCCCATTGGAAGCTACACCCACTCTAATACGGGCCTTACACCATCACCAAGCCTATGGGTGACAATTCTTTTGAATTAAGTATTCCTCCTTTCCTTGGCTTGCACCTAGTATTTAATGTGGAGTTGCTCCGACCATATTTTCCACCTCTCTTGGACACTTCATATGTTGTCGAGTACTTGACTGCATTGAACAGGAAATAGTTGATTTTTTCATGGAAACCAAGACGAAGGGCACTTGCCAGCAGAACATCCAACTCTATCAGGGTGTCAAAGCAAGTTAGTTTCTTCATCGGGGCAAGTGGCTCACCAGGAATTAGATTCAACAGAAGTTTCCCCATCTAATGGAGGAAATTGATGCAATGGAGACCATTTCTTCCTAAGGGTGGAGGACTTATCCATGTGGACATCGATGACTATCCACCTAATCCATTGGCTCAAGTTATAATTTCCATCTTGCCAGTTTTTCTACAGTTTTTCGGGTCCCAAA
Organism: Picea mariana; assembly: GCA_032191745.1. Lineage (NCBI taxonomy): Eukaryota > Viridiplantae > Streptophyta > Pinopsida > Pinales > Pinaceae > Picea > Picea mariana. The sequence continues at coordinate 15,517 of JASDQU010218977.1, read as the reverse complement.
CTTTCGGGGTCATTTTGAGGCCCTAAATGATGTTTTTTTGAATTGGAAATTCCTAACACATTCAAATGTATTGGGCCCTTCAAAATATGTACTCCTCGGGTGTACCTTTCCGACGGGGTACTGAGCACCCCAAATAGAGATCATATGCAAAATTTGTGCCCTCGGGAAGTTGACATATCAATTACCCCCATTGGGGCTCAAAAACCTTTTGGCACTTCATCTTTTGTGGTTAGGTTTTTGGATGTTTAGGGATTTATCATTTATGCTTTATGTTAAAAATTCCTTTGGAGCCTCATTGTGATCAACTTATTATGAATGAGTGTAGCCAACACATCGCTCTTCAGTGATAAGCTACCACCATTCTAGCTAGCTTGTGCGCTTTGCATTTTACAGTATCTTGTATTCCCAGGTAGTCATTAATAGAATTTGTGTTTTATTGTTTTAATGTATTACGGTGTTCCTTGCAATATCTATGTGTATCTCCTTGTTATATCTTTGTTATATTTCTTCCTTCATGTCGTTTTCAAAATAATATGGATCATTGATATCATGGCAATTGGGATTCAGAATATCAATTGTCGATTGATGTCATATCACTCTATTATAAATGGAGTGAGAATGAGTGTGGAACTCTCTACCCATCCTTGGAAAGTAGTAACAACTCCATTTAATTCTCTAAAACACAAATATATCATGGACTCACTCTAGTGGGGATAGACAAGGAAGATATTATTGGATTTAACTAAGCAATAAAATTCCAACCATCAAACTTATAACCATGCATGAAATCAAGTGAAATCAATTGGAGCATAATCACAATTCTAGGTGGTATATTCACATATACTTTGAAACAAATTGATATGCAACCTTTTCTTCACCTACCCTTTAAAGATACACATTGGAAATGCACATGCTATGTGTTATAGGATTTTCTTGAGAAATTTCCATAACTGTGTTACTTCCTCTATAACGACATGCATATATCACAATCACTCATCACTTCTATGTCAAGCGAATTCAATAGTTACAATGAAATATTGGATTTTCCTCATAATTTCTACCATAGTTTCAACATTTCTCCAACAAATTATATTATGGTATTTTTCTCAATATGAATCATCCATATATATTCCATTTACATGATTTTTTGGGGAAACTTGTAACTAGTGAATACAAAAAGCACAAACCCCCATGATGAATATGAAGAATACGATGGTTAATAACCATATTTTCAACCAATTTCATAGAATTATTACAGAATTGTGTTACCTCACTTTACAATTTGAGTTTTGAAAATCCATAATACCTAAGTGCGCACACTAAAACTTGGATCATACTATCATGTACTTGTACACTTGACACTTTCTCTACAAGAGATGGCCAACAAACTAATTCACCATTAAATCTTTAGGCCCATTAGATCATAAACATTGTATATCAATTGAAAGACATAATGAATAACAAGAATATCAATAATTGGCAGAGAGACACAAGGCCAAATCATTCTACTTATTATTCATGTGATAATACAATATATAGTACATTCTTTGAGATGACCACCTTTAATTGTCCACATAACTAATCATATCTTTCTTAGTATGATGTATGTATCCAAATTTTTGGTTAAGCTACATGATGTGGGGATATTATCTCTAAGGGAGGCAACCTCTTAGATTCATATAAATGTTTGTTCATGAGGATGGATGAGTGCAAAAGCATTAAATTTACAAGCGAATTTCACAAATGAGTGGACTCATTTTTTTAATCTTCTTAACCATATTGCTATCAAATTGTCTGACAGAAGAAGAAGATAATTCAAATGTCCTAGAATAGTGGTTCAGGGGATTACACTGTCAAATTAATTTATTGATCTAGGTGAATATCTATGGCCATCCACCTCTTCCAGTAAATCAACACGGTCATTAATTGGTTTTTTACCATTGGTATTTTACGAGCCTGCGGTTTTGGTAAACCATGGTATACACCTATGGTATTTGCAAGGTGGAGAAAAATAAAACAAAAAATAATAATAAAGTGGTGAAGATATATTTGCACGATCATTAATTGGTTTTTACCATTGGTGGTTTATGAGCCCATGGTTTTTGTAACCCGTGGTATTTGTAAGGTGGGATAAAGAAAATAAAACAAATAATGATAATAAAAAGGTGAAAAGATATGACTCTTAAGTGAAAAGGAACATATAAGTAATCTATATATATATATGGGCCTCATTTGTAAAATGTCATCTCATTACTCCATGATGTAGACATGAAATATTTATTTTCAAAGCATTGTGAACTTAATAGGAGTGTCCACTTCAGAGTCGCGAACCTTTTGGCACTTCGCCTCCAACAATCAAGGTTTTGGACCTTAAGAGTTATTTCTTATGTTGAAAGGCCACCCTTTCATCCTCTTGTAATAGCTTCTTGGTGAATGAGTGTAGTCAACATCTCTCCCTTTCAGAGATAAGCTACCACCATTCGAAGCTAGTGGTTGTTCTATAACGTTTTGTTATTTAATAAAGAGTTGAGTTCTTACTATATTATTGTGCTCTCTGGTATATTTTTGTGTATATGTGTTGCATTTCTTTGTATTCCTTTCATTTTGTTCCTTACACATTAGATAGAATTTATGCAACAAGGATTGAAGAATATTTGGCTACAGAAGGACATTGGTAGTGGAGAGTAGTTTGGAAATTGGCATGTCCTTTAAAAACTAAAATACTTTTTTCACTAGCATTAGCCAACAAACTTCTAACTTGGGATAATGGTGAGAAGAGGAATTGTGTAGAGACTAATATGTGACCTACAAAATAAGTGATTACCCTAAGTCCCTTCTAACAAAACTTACCCCATTAACAATCTATAAAATCATCTCCACCACCTTCATCCTCTCTATCATATTCACTCCACATTTTCATTTCATTAATACACAAGGTAGCTAGTACTTTCAATATTGTTAAACATAATTCTAAACCCACCTCATGTTATCTCTAATACTCAATCATTAATCGCCTCTTGTCCTAAATATTGGTTTTGAAAAGCTTGCCCATATTTTTACTTTATATCTAAATTCAAAATACAAATGAAACAATGCTCCTACTTATTACCATTTAGCATCACACCCATGTTGCCAAATTTTTAAGTCCTTACAGATAGATCAGAAAATAATTTTGTGAACTTGTCTATTGCTTAAATGAATAGACCTAAAGTACCTAATCAACCATTTAGCCTCCCAAATGTTGGATTTTAGGCCCTATTATCCAATCCTTCAAAGACTTTTATTTCATCCAATTCCTAATAGCATTAGACTCCTCTTCAATTTCTAACTTTTGTAAAACCTAAGTAAAAACTAATTTTATTCCTATCAAAATGCATGTATGTACCAAGTTATAAAAGCATGATCCTAAGCTCTGTATATATAACATTAGATACTCTCTTCCATGATTTACAATGGTGACTTTGAAGGTTCCATCAAAATTTAGCTTCCAGTGGTCATGAGAGATTTTAAGATTTGCATGTTCTTACCCTTACCATCATGTTAAATTGCATGATTTGAAAGATGATGAAAGTGACAAATTATTGCACATGCAGTCATTATTTCCATCATTAAATCCCATGGTCGTTTCAAATTGGAATAATACTAAGCTCATGTTAAAGCAATTTAGAAATGTCAAATGTTCTTAGTCCAAGGACTAAAATTTTCAAGGAAGACCATGTGAACTACTTTGAACTACTTTGAATTAGCTAAATAGTTAAATGAGAATATTCAATGAATAGTAAAAGTTAACTAATTAATAATCATAAATGAAATGTTATTCATTTTTGAAGGGGCGTGGGAACAATATAAATAAACTTCATATTTTTTACAAAATGATATTGTATCACTTCATGTAGTGACCTAATAATGATTTGGTCTTCAAATTGTTCACTCCATATATTTTCCATCTTCGATTGATCATTCTCAACATGCACCATTTGATACATTATCTTTGTGTAACTAGGTTGATGTGAAAGAGATGTGAACTATGTTTGTTGGGTTAAACATGTAAACCAATCATTAAAACATGCAAAATACAACAATGATATTATGAAATGACAACAAAGATATCATAATAATGAAAAGAGTTGGACTATATAGAAGCTATATGCCTCTCTAGATTAATAAAATATTTACAAATATATCTCTTGAGTACAAGTCAGCATGACTCGTTTCAAGATGCATATAAACACTCATTACCAAAAGGACATTTTTTCTTTCTAGGTTGCTTCCATACAAAAGGACATTTATAACTTGATAAGAAAAAATTTGGCCAATGGGTATCTTTTGCATTTACACTCAGACATCAAAAAGAATTTCACAATCAAAATCCAGAGGCACTGCTTTGACTAGGATCAGTTGTATTATGATTACAAACATCTAACATCTCCTACATTATCTGCTTGCAACATCTCCAAAGGTAGACGTTATCACCATCATCCCGAGAACCACCATAATCCCACATACTAGTGGGCCTAACAAGGTTGATAGGCGTCAAATATTTGAGTTAACACAGCAAATCTTGAGCCATCTGCAAGGCTAGGCGAGTCCTCCTTACAAAATGGATGAAGGAATTTGCATTCCAATTTTGTTCCTATGTCAAAGAACTAGTCACATTTATAACGAAATGGAGATGGTGTGACTAAAATTTAATAATAGAAGCCTAAACTAGGGCCTTATCTGTTGGTCATTTCTTGCAGGCCTGCGAAAAATGTCGTGCAAAAATGTTGGTCATTTCTTGAGAAATGGGTATCACATATGGAGACGATAAGCGGGCACCCAAAACGGGTTTCTATTGTGGTTTCGGTTTTGAGATGGGTTTCTGCCAGAGACAACACCCTCAGCTGAGATCTCTGGTGTTAAATATAATGTAACCTCAATAGCCTAACTGTACACTGCCAGTTGTCCTGGCCAGTTGTACTATCATTTCTTGATGTTCTTGATTTGCTTGAGCCTATTTAGCTCAGCTCTTTTCCCTTTTCTCATATACTATTTTCCTCATATACCTAATATACTGAATATTATTTTATGTTCTGCTCCTTCTTTATATTCTCTGCTTCTCAATTTATCATGGTATCAGAGCATCAGACGTAAGCCTCTTCACACAATCTGGAGAGAAGCATGATCCTAAGAAGCGCACAGCTTAAACTGTCAATGAGAGCACAAGACACAGTTTCTTCACAAGGCTTGGAGAGCAATCCGTCAGTCCGCTCAAAATATCATTGGAGACAGAAAGTGGGAGAAAGCAGAAACTGCAGAAGGCAGAAACAATAAAGAATCATGAACATTTAAAGATTCATGAAATATTCACGAAGAAGAGTTGCAAAAGGCAGAAACAATTAAAGATACGTGAGTTCTTTAAAGAATTCGTGAAATTCTTTCCAATTCGTGAAAGATTCACGAATTTCCTTCTTCAGGAGAAACTCTTTGCAGAGGCAGCAAAAAACACGCTAAAGAAGAAAAGGACAAGCAGTCGCAGCCGTAAGATCGGTCCTGCTAACAGATCTAAGGCATTAATCAACTTCATAAAGGACGAGGAGCATGCATTTTAATTTTTCAGCATTTTGCAGATTGGGAAACATAAGAGGGAGTCTTTCGACTCCCAGAGACGTGAAACTGCGAAAACGCGCCAGCCATTGGATCTGGAGTGCAGTGGCATGAGAGTCGTTGGATCAAGGATACGCACACGAGGTTTAGTCTCTGGGAGACACACAGAAGATTTGATCTGAGCCGTCAGATGTCATACTAGTAGCTGTAGTCCGTTGGACCAGGTGAATTTGCATGGAAGATAACGGTGGGACCATTCAGAGTCTCAAAGCACGGGAGGAAGGATCTAAGTCGTCAGATCTCACATTAAGGACCGATAGCCATCGAATCCGGAAAGAGGAGAACAAGGTTTAACCCTCGTAGAAGCAAAGGAGAGGACTCAACAAAATCCCAAAAGCATCGTGACCGTCCACAGGAAAAGGCTCGAAAGATTTCGAACTATCGATCACAGGCAGATTTGGACCATTGGTCCACATCATGATTTCGGGTATCGCAAGTTGGAAGGACAGAGGTCCTTGTCTCCCAAAACCCCGAATCGCAAAATACCGAAATAGCGAGGTCGAACGTGGACCGTAGATCTCGGAGGTTATTGTGAGTTGTTGAGCAAACGCCAAGACATTTCGGAATTTCAGCAACTTGGGATTCGAAAGACAAAGGAATGGGACACTTGCATCTCGATTCCCCGAATCGCAAAACTCTGAAAGAATCAAGATCATTAGATCAAGGAAGGCTCAGAGCCGTCGATCTTGTAGTAGATACAATTTCGGACTTTCGGCAACCGGGAGTTGGAGGGACAAGGAGTTAACCCCTCCACATCGTCGAATCGTGAAAGTCGGTAGCGCTTTGGCGTTAAGAACGTCGACACAGAGTGGTGGTCACATGGATGGAGGCTAAGGGAGGAGCCAAATCCCGTTAAGCCCTTTTCGGCATTTCGGGACACGAGAGTTCGAAGGACCTAGAATCATTGCAGCTGGAATCGCGAAATCGCGATATGCAAAATTCTGAAATAATCTAATTCGTTGATTGAGTATAGATCTAGACCATTAGATCTCCAATCGTGGAGGATTGTAGATTATTGATCATGATATTCCAAAGAAACTTTGGTCGTTGATCTCAAATCAACGAGGATCGTTGATCCTTGAAGCAATTTCGCATTTCGGCTATTTGAAGGAACTGCTACCTTCAGCGTCAAAAACGTGAAGTCTCAAAACGCGAAAGCCTATAGCGCCTGGTTTTTTTGCCCACGGTCATATGAGAAGCTAAACTTTCTTTGGCTCTCGAGTAAACTCAGAAAGCCCTATTCCGCCATCAGAGGGGTTACAATTGCTGCAGTGTTACAGTTGCTAAAGAACAGAGCTCAGAGCTATGAATCAATAGATCTTGTGCTCGGATAATCAGATACAGCCAGATCAAAGTCAAACAAGTGGTTTACACCGTGTTTTTCGGTCGAAATTCACTGCAAGAAATTTGAAGACCTGGTTTTACGCACAGGAAACAGATAAATACGAAATTTTCTAACAATTTTTTCTGTTTTGTTAAATTCTTTAAAGATGGCCACGTCTAGCAATTTAGGACCAACTCAAGGTCCGATTCTTCTTGGAAATAATTATGAGTTTTGGTCTCTTCGAATGAGATCCTTCTTGCAAGCACAAGAGTGCTGAGATCCAGTGGATCTTGGATATGTGCAACGAGATCCAGCAGACCTTTCCGCCATGACAAACCAACAGAGAACTGCTCAGGCAACACAGAGAAACAGAGAGAATAAAGCTGAATTCTAGATTCAAAATTCAGTGGATGACTCGATTTTCTCAAAAATCACGGGTGTTGTTACTTCAAAATAGGCCTGGGACATCCTTAAATCAGCCTACCAAAAAAATGACAAGGTCAAAACAGTCAAATTGCAGACCTTGAGGACGCAATTCGAGACTTTAAGAATGACAGAGTTTGAAAATGTGGATCAGTTTATGACCAGAGTCATGGGAATCGTAAACCAAATCAGGTTGACTGGTGAATCCATCCCTGATCAATGCATTTTTGAGAAAGTCCTCAGAATTCTACCAAATAAATTTGAAATGGTCATTACAGCAATCTTTGAATCCAAGGATCTGTCACGTTTTTAAACAGATGAACTAATTGGTTCCCTGTTGACACACGAGACTAGACTGCATCTCACAGATGAGTCAATCTCCAATGCCTTCAAAACTCAATTCTCTTTCAGCAGAGGGAGAAGAAGAGGTCACCAAGGAAGAGGGGGTAGTCCAAGTAACCCTCACTCCAGTGGAGGACAAAGACAACAGATCCCGAATCAAAATTTCCAAGGTCACAAACAACAGAATCAGAATCAGAGTCTCCAACCTCAAAGAGGCAGAGGGAGAAGATCAAATGACAAATCAAGCATACAATGCTATTACTGCAAAAAGTATGGGCACTATGAATCTGAATGCAGGAAGAAGCAAGCAGATTAGCTCTCAGGCAGAGCACATGTCTCAAATCATACAGGAGAAACCTCAGAAGGTATGTTTCTCTCATGCCACAAGTCTGAAGAACAACCTAAAGATCTATGGTTGTTGGACAGTGGATGCAGCAATCACATGACAGGTAACAAAGATTTACTTTCATGCATTTATTCTTCAATTTCATCTGATATTACACTTGGAAATGATTCCTTAGTCAAAGTTCAAGGAAAAGGAACTGTACCTATTATTACTAAACAAAATGTAAAGAAAGAAATAAACAATGTTTATCATGTTCCAGATCTGAAACATAATCTGCTAAGTGTAGGACAGCTCATTGAACATGGCTATAAGGTACATTTTGAGGGAGCATCTTGCAGGATATATAATAAAACCGCTAGCGGAAAATTGATTTCTGAAATACACATGACTCAGAATAGGATGTTTCCCCTGACCCTCAGAACTGCAAATCTGATCCAAACATATGCACAAAGTGCATCCACCCCCAATGAAACTATGGTTTGGCATACAAGATCTGGACATCTACCCTTTCAAAGTCTAGGTCTTCTACAGAAGTACTCCATGGTCAAAGGTCTCCCTATCTTCAAAGAGCGAAATCCCCCATGTGAGTCTTGCATACTTAGAAAACATAAGAGAACTAGTTTTCCACAGTCCTCCACTCAAGCCAAACAACATCTCGAACTTGTTCACACTGACCTATGTGGACCAATGCAAACAAAGTCCATAGGTGGTAGCTTTTATTTTCTAATGTTTATTGATGACTTTAGCAAGAAAATCTGGATCTATTTTCTCAGACACAAGTCTAAAACTTTTGCAAAATTCAAAGAATTCAAAGCAAAAGCTGAAAAACAGAGTGGCAAATATATAAAATCTCTCAGGTCATATGGAGGAGGAGAATACAACTCCAACGAATTTGCAAATTTCTGCAAATCACAAGGCATTATCATGCAAACTACAACCAGGTATACTCCACAACAGAATGGAGTGGCTGAAAGGAAAAACCAGACAATAATGAACATGGCAAGAAGCCTACTCAAAGAGAAATGTTTGTCAAATAC
>JASDQU010218976.1:0-12779 GCA_032191745.1 Picea mariana | reverse complement strand
GAATGGTTTACTAAATTGTTGTTACCCCCAATCGCTCGCGATGTCGCTATGGGTGGTGCGGTCACAGAGGAACAAGCCATCGCCTAGGCTCAGTGTTTAGATTTGGTTTATTCCCAATCTAGTACTTTGTATGATTTACTTCTGAATGCTGCTCGAGCTAATACCGATCCTTCTAAGCCATCATCCTCATCTCATGCGGATGGTGTTATCGGTTCCGTCGAAACTCAATATTTTTCCAAATTGACTACACCCTCCTCTACCTCCCCCAAAACTTAGATCTCTGATATGAATGCAGTTCAATCTTCCCCTTCGCAACAATCCAGAGGTAAAAAGAAGACAAACAATAAATCAAAAAATAACAATGAAAAACCAAAAAATCAAGCTCAACCACCTGCTACCGAAAAGCAACCACAACGGAAATTGAAATTCCTGTGTAACATTTGTGGTGACGATCACTACACTTGGGATTGTCCACTTCGCAATGAAGTGGCCAAAATTTTCCAAGGGAAGTCACAACCCACTGTGCTTACTCAACCTTTTCCACAGCAGCAATCCATGGTTGCTCAAACCCCCTCTCTTGGGGGCAGTTCTAGCGATCCTCATGATGAGGCCTCGTCGAGTGCGCATATTTATATGTTTAATGGGATCAATTTGACCACTCGCTCTAAGACCTACGACACACTAGGTAAACCTGACAAAGGAAAATACATTAATGGTACCGTCACTTTACCGGACCCATCATCTTCCTCTGTCAGTCTTCCATCGGTTAATCCTCCATTTGGACCACTTCGGATTGAGAAACCCACATTCAAATCTATCTTACGCCCTCCTAAGAGAACTATACGTAAATATACCTTTAATCCTAGTTCACGTGCCACCTAGAACTACAACATTGCTAAAGATTTGGCTCAAGCACCATGCGCTATGTCTGTGTTAGAAGTTCTATAGCACTACCCTAGTCAACGTAGAATGCTCTTGGCTGCTCTTGGTGCTTTTGATCCTGAGTCGTCAAACCATATCATTTTTAACCTGGACAATTATGTGTCTCGACTCTCCCACCAACTTGCTTTCCAAGTTGATGTTGTTGTTCACAATCAACAAATCCACTGAACTATTTTGGATGAGGGAGCCTCAACTTGTGTCATGTCTTTGGCATGTTGGAAAGGTTTAAAATCACCAGCACTCAACAAATCCCCAACGATGTTACGCGTCTTTGACGGGTGAGGTTTTCATCCCCATGGGATTTTACAGTCCTTGCCCATCCAATTGGGTGGAATAACTGTTACTGTTGATGTCAAGGTGGTCGATGCTCCCCTTGATTACAACTTGTTAATTGGAATAAGTTGGTTTTATGCTATGAATGTTGTTTCCTCGTCATTTTTCTGATGTGTCCAATTTCCTCGTCAGGGAAAAATTGTCACTGTTGATCAGTTGGACTTCTGCACGATCGATGCTTGCGCCCTTGCTACCAATAATATTCCTTTCTTGGAAGACCACAAGATCACATATGAAAGCATTGGTGTTGGCTTACTGAAAGATTCTAGCTTCATGGGTACCTTCCCTACACCACTTCCACCGACTACACATTATATTTCCATCGTCGATATGATTTCGACCGTGGCCTATCAATCTTTGGAATCATCTAACCCTTGGATTGTACCTCGTCCGTTGGACTTCTATGCACCAGGTGACATCGTGCCACTTATTCCATCCGAAACATCATACGTTTCTATCCTATCTCCCTCGTCGGGTGACCAACATCTATTGGCACTTGACGTTTCCTCGATGCAATCACGATTGAGTTCCTTGTCGTTTGCGATCGACTACATTTCCCCATTTTTTCTTTGGATGAATCTATTCTGGAAATGCTTCACATTGACAAGTTACCTCGGGATAATAACCATCATCGATCTTCTTTTCTTTCCCCCCATAAAGAAATTCGTGAAGATATACAGTCTATCTCCCCTCCTGATGTCGATTTTCTATCGTCTCCCATGCTTTCAACTTTCGATGATTTGGATCCGGTAGTGGACATGTTTATTTCTTTGTTAGGGTTATTGAAGCTTGATCTCCTTACTCCTATCACGACCCTCAACATGTGTTCCTTCCCAAGTGATTATCTTCCATCCAGGGAAGATCTCTTGGAAGCCATGATCGAGTTTTTTCCCTTGACATGGTATCCTTCCAGTGTGTTATCCTCTTGGAAGCCATGATCCGAATGAAAACATGAGCATAGTTTCTCTTCTTTGTGGAAAGCTCGTTAAAAAATGAAACAAAGGCTCTGAGCATAGTTCTTTTCCTGTGTCAAGCTCTTTAAAAAATGAAACAGTCACCTCTCTTGAACCTTCTTTGCATCCACCCTTCTTCTTTTTCTCATCTACTAGAGAAATTGGTGATGACCTTAGATCTGGTGAATGAATTGAAGCTTGGAGGGCATGTCTCCAGCCTTTGCTGATCATTCTGGAGCTAAGCCATTAGCTTTCATGTTGGGGGCATACCGAGCTTAGTCTTTGTTCTTTCTCGTGCTCGTAAATACATGAGAATTCATCCAGGTAGACTTATATCTCTTTTTTGGACCTGTATGGATACACGAAAAAGGAACCCCCTGGAGTCTCCTTTAAGCTCTTTTCAGACTCTCTAAACATGAAAAGATTGCCGAGTGATCTTGATTCCTTTTCCACTTATTAAACAGTTTGAAAGGGCGTCTTTTGAGTGATAATTTATCTCTTTTTCGGCCTCGCGAGACTAACATTACGAAAAAGGACAACATTGGAGTCATCTTTAATTTCTTTTCAGACTCTCTAAACATGAAAAGATTACCGAGCGACCTTTTTCTTTTCATGCTTGTTAAAGTATTTGAAGGAAACGTCTGTTGAGCGATAGTTTATCTCTTTTTCGGTCTCATCAGACTACTTTATCAAAAAGGAACTGAGAGAGTTCTCTTTTAAGTGTTTTTCCAGACTCTATAATCATGAAAAACCTTTGAGTTTTCTGTCTTTGGACTCATTAAACAAACATCGACAAGCCCATACGGGACCAAAATTACTTCTTCTAGTTTGTTAAACAAAGGAAGAGGAACTTACCAAAGGTGAGTTTTATCGAGCATGTGTTATCATCCTCGAGCTCGTTAAATTAAAAAGAGGTACTCGTCTATCTGGATAGGGGAAAAAATTGAAAGAAGAAAGCCAAGCAGTTTTTTGAGAACATTACCAAGTAACTCTTAGAGTCTCCCTTGAACACGACACTTTGTCTTTTGCATGCATTATAATTCATTGAACCTCTACATTGAGTCAATACTTTTAGTTTCTTTCACTCCTATGGGTCACCTAACGTAAGTCACAACATCCACTGCATCATCAAGTTTTGGTCCATGTCATGTTTTTGCTATTGTGCCTCAGTGTTCAAGGGAAGTATCCGCCTCGAGAGTCATCCATCACAAGTATCTTATCTCAATACCTGTGTCAGTCCATGTTCATTAGATCTACCAATTACATCTCTGTGTCTGTTTCATGTCATTGATGGGGGATACATCAAGGCCCTCCTTCGACGAGTCTATTCCTGTCGACTTCAACACATTATCCAAGAACTAGATTTAGAAACCAATTAGTACATTGGGACCTGCATGCCTCAATGGTAGGCCTCCTCACATCCAACAATGGGTTTACATCATTGACCTCTGATTGGATGATTCCACGAATGATTTGACTTCAGCTCATCCATTCACATTCGTTGGAATTTACTAGGGTACCTTGGGAATCATTGAAATTAATGGTGATTTCCCTCGCACTTGTTAACGGTTTACATCATTGACCGGTAATGAAGTGGTTTCTACCATGTTTGACATCGAGACATCTATTCACATGGTTAGATTTGTACTACATCGAGATCGGTAAGAAGACCCCAGGTTGAGCGATCACTTTAATATGTACTTTGCCCAGGTTGCGATGGAATTTCTTTTCAACAATAACACATATACTGTTACATAGATCCACTTTGTATTGGTTGTGGCTATGTCTTGTCGTATCATAGATCCACTATGTATTCTTCATGGATACGATCAGTTTAGGTCATGGGATTATAGATCCATAGTGTATTTTCAGTGGCTATACCTTTTTATCAATACAATTATGGATCCGCAGTGTATTTTATGGCAGCCATATCTTACAAGTCTTTATCACCCAAGCATAGGTATGCCTGCCTTGGGTTTGAAACATGTCATAATATTTGTTGGATGTTTGTGTGCAGCTTCTGTCAGGTTCTCTGCGTCTATACCCTTTCTTGAAAGTCTACAAAGCATTTCATCTATCAATTCTCATCTTCTAAATTCATAGTTTGGGGGCAATCTGTTACACATCGAAATTACTCACTTTGATAGTGTCGCAAGTGTCATCATTACAAGTGTCTCAAGTGTCGCATTTTTCTCATAAGTGTCGCAAGTGTCAGGAAATGTATACTGTTATGATGCTTATGTCATGCCTATAATGACATAAAGAGGACACTTGAAACATGTCAAAAACTTGATTTGGAAGAGGAGGAATGGTCAACTAGGCTTATGAACCTCTTGCCATCTGAAAGAACCACCAAAATTGAGGTTTTGGAGGAGAGTGCTCCCCTATACCTCTCTTAGGAGTGTTGGCACTCCCCCTTACACTTTCTGGGAGCGTTATAACACTCTGATAGCCCTTCTGGGGGAGCGCTGATGGGTTTAGGGAGTGTTGGCGCACCCGTAAACCCTAATGGGGAGTGCTATAACACTCTGATGGCCCTTTTGATGGAGCGCTACCTATTCTGGGCGGCAGTTGGTTTTTTGAGAAGAATGGGGGAAAGATCTTTTCAATCTTGGAAGGCAGTTGGATTCAAATCCCTAGTCCAGCCATGATCTTAAGGAAGATCCCTAACTCAAGGAGGAAAATCCTCAACTCACCCCAATGATATCTCAAGTGGTTGAGCCTCTCCAAGGCTATATAAGTAGGCTTTCTCATGGTGAAAGGGGAACTTGGATGGAGAATCATACCAAACTTATGATCTCATAAGTGATATCTGGAGAAGGGATGAGAAGCATGAAACCTATGACCTCAATGAAGCTGTTGTCATTCTGATCATGGAGCTTTTGAGAAAGGGTTAGACAAGGAGAACTTGACGAAATTGTTTCATTCCATCTACGGTTGTAAGTAATGTTTCGTTGTCATTAATATAATTCGCTTGGTCTGTTTCTTTCTAATTTGTGTTTGAAATTACATGAATTTTTCTCTAAGTAGATAGGTCTACTTCAAACTAATCTTGATAGAGTAGGAAGTGGTTGTACTTTGTTTGTCTACAGGGCTTATCGAGGAGATCAAGATTAGAGTTCAACTCAGAGCGTGCAGGGACAAACACCAGTAAAAGTTACATCTTTCCTCCTTCCTCTTCATGCATTAGTTTGTGTAGACCTAAAAGGAAGTCAGTGACCATGATAAGCACTTTTTGTCTTAGAGTTAAGAGTCTATCTCTTTGAGGAGATCTACATGTCCAAAGGGAGATTTTCCTTCAACAATAGGGATTATATAGGTTAGGGGTTACAAGAACTAATGGATAGAGGGCTTAGGGGTAGTAAAGATCTTAGGTTTTTAAGGTAGTAGTAGTTAAGGGTGGGGTTAATACCTCCTGCAGCTACCATAATTTCAATAGTTAGGGATTGAGTATTATTGATCTTATAAATGTTAGCAACTTGACGATGCTATAATATTAGGAGGTATAATGGTTATAATCATTCGGAGTTGTATGGCTTATATAGGTGAGGGGTTACAAAAGTTGTTTGACGATGCTATGGAATTAGGAGGTATAATGGTTATACTCATTAGGAGTTATATCGCTTATATAGGTGAGGGGTTACAAAAGTTGTTTGATAGAGGGGTTTGGGGTAACAAAGATCTTAGGTTTTTAATTTAGTAGGGGTTAAGGGTTATAACATGATCATTGTTAAAGGAGAGAATGATTATGTGTGTTAGGGATTATGGGATAAGGGTTTATACACATGGGTTATAGAGGTTAGGCTATATATTGGCTTTGACTTGGGGGTTATAGGTTAAGGGACATATGGGTTATAAATAATAAGGCTTATAGAGGGTTCATATAAAATATGTGATATGGTTTGGAGATAATAGGGATCATGCATTATAAGGGTTATAGAGATTTCATGTGATAGAATTTTCAAGTTTGGTGTTAAATGGATTAGGGGTTAAAAGTGTTAGTTATTTATGGTTATATTGCTTTTGGGTGATTTGGGTTAGAATTCATGGGGTGTGTAAGGATACATGGTTATATGTTAGGAGATACATATGGGTTATGAGTTATAATGTTTTAGGCTTATGGATTATAAGTATTAGGGGTTATAGTACTTTGGGGTTAAGGTTCAAGGTTGAGAGGAGTTTTAGGGTTTATCATAAAAATGGATTAGAGGTTATGGGACATGGATTATAGGTTTTAGGTGTTAGGATTTATTGGGGTTAAGTGTTAGAATAAGGTTTAAGATAATATGTATGATATGGGTTGTTAGGTGATGKAAKTTAGGGGYTTTAGTTGACTAAGGGTTTGGGTTATAATTGTTAGGGGTTCTACATTAGACAAGTTATCATTTATAAGGGTCCTTGGCTATAGAGTTTAAGGAACCATTTTATATTGGTAAGGGGTTATATTATAGTTTATATTTAATATTAGGGTTAGGAGTAATATTAAGGATTGTATAACTTAGGTGCTAATAATGTTTTTTTAGGTATTATAAGAAATATGGTTTTCATGAGTTATAATGTTTTAAGTGTTAAATATTATAAAGTATAAGAATTGAGGGTGTGAAGTTATGGGGGTGAGGATTATATGAGTTATAGGGTTTACTAGTTATAGTTTTCAAAGGTTATATGGATTAGAGTTTATATAAATTATATGGGCTAGAGGCTCTAGATGTTAACATGTAGGGGTTAAAAGAATTAAGGGTTGGGATTTATTGGATTAGGGGTTATATGGATTAGAAGTTACAAGGATTATATGGGTTATGTTATCACTCCAAGAAACTCTTTGGGGTTGTAGGCCAAAGATGCTTGGTAACTTAAAATATGAATAGGTTTATGATTATGTTGGGATAAAATGGGATAATTGACCTACTAGATCATATCAAGACAGTCAAAGAATATATAATCGGATAAGACAGTTCTTTCAAGAATCAATGATCAGATGAATAGTATAACAGTGGATGAAGAATACTATACTTACTAACCAGATCACACATGTGATGGGTCGGATAAGATAGTGCAGGTATCACTATTAAATCAAGCTTATGAGTAGACCAATGAGATGATAGTCATTGGCAACTGAGACAAAATTGAATCAAAGTGAAGATTACTATTAAATCAAGATATGAACTGACTAATGAGATGAAAAGCATATTGCAGTTAAGATAACTTGAAGAAAAGCATAGAAGAGGTAAGAAATGACAATCTGATATTAATAGAGAAAGAAGACTGTGATCTGTATTACATATCTATGACAGTCTATTAGAAAGCAGCATGGTATTGTATCCAGAATTAAAACCTCAGTGCTACCACTGAAATACCCCCTGTTCATCTCATATCTTCAGCTTTATAGCTTTACAATAAAAGTTCAGATCAAAAGTTCATTACCCCCAAAATAGGTGCCAAATCCACTTGAACACCTCCTCTAACTCCTTTTCATCAAAAGTGGATCTTAGATTTGACACTATAATTCAATATGTATCTTTGGAAAGCATTTTCAAGAGATTCGGTTGGGAAAAACATCGATCTGGGAAAAAATACACCTTCGCTGGCTAGTCTCATTTTTCACCAACTATTTCACCTGAAGATTTGCTAATTAGCTGGTGAAAGCTCTGCTTTTCATCAACTAATTAGTTATAATTCTGCCTTCTATGCTAGTGAAAGTTCTGTCTTGGTCAAAAAGGAAAATCCTTGCTGGCCAAAACTAAACTTGTTTCTTGGATGATTCGACACTTAGGCTATTTGTTGTCTTCATCATATCCATCTCTGTTTCGGTATCCATCATAACCACCTTGGCCTCTATTACCACCTCCACCATAGGACAATTTCCCTTGAGGTTGCTAAATTTGTAATTCTTTAAGATCCAAACCCATGCCATTCAACTGATCTTGGACTTGAGGCATAAGTGGTTTGGGACTATATAGTAGATGAATTTGCCTGAGCTGAGAAATCAAGGGAAGTTAGTTGGCCCCTAATATTCTCACTTTGCAGAGCTCTCTCTATGTTTTAGAGAATGTATTGTAGACCTGTTACCCTCTTTCACTTCTCTATAATGGACAAGAACAATGTGCCCATATTTCTCCTCAAGCATCCAATAACTTCGTCGTTTGAAGTTTTCACTATCTTCCCCATGTGCATAGTAACAATGCAGGGCATCAACACTACTAGCTTTCAACCTTTCATGATCCTCCCTCATCGTTTTTCCATATTTTCCTTTCACCAATTGTGGCCATTTTTTCGGAAAGATCGTAATGCCTTCCGATCAAATAGAAACAATGAGCCACCTGTTGGTTTGAAAGGTGGATCTGGTGTAAGGGAAAATATTTTATAGTTCCTGAAGAATCTCACAGACCTCAGTTGGACAAAACTAGATGTTCTGTTCATCCAGTAATATCTTCCCTATGTCTAGTTGAGGAGTCGAACCATAGCCCCTGTTATTGACCATCTCCCTTTGTCATAGGTGCAATCCAAACGCCGCAACAACAACAACAAATGTAGGGTACCAAGAGAGGATTATCCACATCTAGAGAATATTTCATGGGTCAAGCAGTCATACTCTGGGCTATCTTAGACCAGAATACAATCAGATTCTTTGGGTGAGTGACATCACTATAGATAACTGGTGGCTTCATGCAATGGGATCCATAAGGATGTACCAAACCATTGACTGTAAATGCAAATATTTAGAGCTATTCTCCAAACTAATTTATCATGTCATTCCTTTCTGGTGGGCCGGTGGCACTTGATACCTATTTATCTGAGCTCGGACTACGTTTATATGATACGACCTTCTCATATGGAACTGTAAATGCCTATGTTGTTGAGATTGTTGAGGCTACTGAGATGGAGGAGATCTGTTTTCCATTGGCCTTGGTTGCTGAAGATATGTCATAGAAGGAGCCTGAGATGAAGGCGAAGTTTGTTGTTGTTACCCTGGATGTGGAGGAAAATGTTTCATTTGTAGAGGATACTACACAGGCTGTTGTTGAACAGATGGAGCATTTCCAATGTTTGACAATGGTATACCTTGAGCCATAGGCCAAAACTGTTGGCTTACTTCGAGGCATAAATTGCTGACCTGCTTGTGGTGGTACTTCAGATCTAAATTGTATTGGTAGTGGAGCGAGTATTCCAACAACAGATGCTACATTTATTCATTGGAAAGCTGTGCAATCTTTGGTGCTTATATCATCGAAAAATTGGAAACCTACGGGTTTTTGACATATCGACATGTGACTTGACCTGGCAGATGGCTTGTTTCGTGGCTTAAGTCATGGCTAGATTAGTGATCAGATTTGGGTGTCGACTAGCCTTTAACTTTTGACTTAGTGCTCTACTCTTTGGAGTATTGTGTGGCATAAAACTTGTGGTTTGGATTATATACATGGAGTTAGGAATATGTTGACTGATTTGGACTTAAAACCTTTAGATTTAGTCTAGGATAAATCCATTTAAAAATATGCTCTTCTTTTAATAACAATCTCAACTAAAAGAAACTAAGAATACATCAAACTCAAGAATAGGTTGTGCAGAGTTCAACTGAGATTTCTAACCATTTATGCACAGGTCAAGAGGATGACGCCAAAGGATTTTTGGGCAAAAGTAATTAATCGAGAGCTTGATAAAAATATGGAGCTTAAGACACTGGCCAAAAGACTTAAGAAAACGATAAATCAAGTGAAGAGTGATGAAAACATTCATCAAAATAGTAGTGCATTTTGATCGCTAACAAGTTAGATGCTATAGATGTTAATAGGTAGGGGTTAAAAGAATTAAGAGAATTAAGGGTTAGGATTTATTGAGGATTATATGGGTGATATGGGTTAGATGTTATAGATGTTAACATGTAGTGGTTAAAATAATTAAGAGAATTAAGGATTAGGATTTATAGATGTTAATAGGGTTAAAAGAATTAAGAGAATTAAGGGTTAAGATTTATTGGATTTGGGGTTATAGAGGTTAACAGGTATGGCTTAAAAGAATTAAGGGTTAGAATTTATTGGATTAGTGGTTAAGGGAAGAGGTGATATGGGATAACTTGTATAAAGGTTATACAAGTTTTAAGGGTTGGGTGTTAGATATTGTTAAGGATAGATGAGTTAGGTGTTGATGGTCAATGATTATAGGGGTTGAGATGTATCTGTTATGCTTATAAATATCAAATGTTAGGGGTTATGAGCGATAAATATATATTAGGTTCTAAGAGAATTAAGGGATAGGATTTATTGGATTAGGGGTTATAGAGGTTAACAGGTAGGGCTTAAAATAATTAAGGGTTAGGATTTATTGGATTAGTGGTTAAGGGAAGAGGTGATATGGGATATATGGTATAAAGATTATACAAGTTTTAAGGGTTGGGTGTTAGATATTGTTAAGGATAGATGAGCTAGGTGTTGAATTTCAGTGATTATAGGGGTTGAGATATATCTGTTAAGCTTATAAATATCAAGTGTTAGGGGTTATGAGCGATAATTATATATTAGGTGCTATGGTTAGGGATTATAGGTGGTAAGGTTATAATAGGGATTATAGGTGGTAAGGTTATAATATTTATGTTTTAGGGGTTACAAGGGTTAATGATTATATGGTTAACATGTGAGATAAATGAATGGCTCCTCCACGCATCAACTCAGCAATCGCTAACCTGCTCTGATTATTATAAGAGTGTTTGGTCACTTTTCACACAAACCTATTACTAATAAGTGGTAACAACATAAATTTGGGTGTTAACTCATACTGTTTTCAATTTGCCTTCTAGGTCGCACTAACCATTGTCATTGACCATATCATACAAAAGGATGTCAATATCAACAAGATAAATAGAATCTCTATTCAAATTTAGCTCTAATAATAAGATAAAAACCAAATTGTTGTATGAGGCCCCCTTGTTTGTGGGACAAGGGATCCCCTCCGCCCAGTGATTTGACTTGTAACTTCTATGCCGAAGGTATACATACCCTACCCCACTCTAGATTTGAACTTTTGACCTCTTAATAAAGCACATGTTCTTAACCATTAGACCCACTATAATATATATATATATATATATTAAAAAATAACAAAACCCACACCCATATGTTATAATTTATAAATTTATATAAAGGGTTTATGGTTTTGTTTTTTATTTATTTTTTAATTTATAGATTTATAATATATAAATTATGTATTATATATAATATATATATATAATAAAAAACAAAACCATAAACAATAAACCAATGAAAATAACTATTTCATACCTGTGCGTGCCCAAAATATCTCGACACTGACCAAGAGCCCGACCCCTAACAGTCCAACAACAAGACATAGCCACGAACTCAGACAGTCTAGCGGTAGGACCAAAAGAGCCCGACCAATAGGGTGCAAAGAGAGAAGGATTCCCTAGGACATAGCCATGAACTCAGATAGTCCAGCGATAGGACCAAAAGACCCCGACCCATAGGGCGCAAAGAGAAAAGGATGACCTAGCCTTGGTCTCTATAGTCAGAACGATCAAGACAAGGAGGCCCTATATCCCAGAGCATGCAAAGAGACAAGGATACAACCACTTGAAACTAAACCCTTATGTGCCTTGACCGACTATTGGAGATAAAGACAGAGGAGATACAACACTCAGGGGAAACGTTGTGCCATGAAAAATGGTAATCTTTTTTATGCCATTGCTTTGTTGATTGTTCAAATTATTAAGAAAACCCTAAAATTTCCTTATATTAATGCTGCAAAATGCTTGAAACAATGGAATTGAGTGCTATTCAATTAGAACTAGACAATTTTATTCAAAATATAATAGTGTTCCTCAAAATTAGTGTTGTGTGTAAATTTCAAACCTATAAATTTTTATACCAAAAATTGTAACATGAAGAGGAAAATTTTTGTGAAGAGGTTACTTCGTCTTGAATGTCCCAAGTGTTTGAGGTTTGATTCAGCTTCCATTTCCTTTTAAAAGGTAATCAGGGTAATCAAGGGTTTGTTGTATTAATCATGGTTTCCAGGGTTTCTCCCTATTACCCTCTGCGGTATTGAGCATGATTTTTTGTATTGAGTACAATTTCCATGGTTTCTTCCTATTACCCTCTTTATAGGGTTTCAACCTATTACCCTCTGCTACATCCACACTCTTCAACAATCTTCAAATTTGTGTGCTCTCTTCAATTGATTGTAGATTTTGAGTTCATTACAACTATAATATCTTTTTGAACTAATGCAACCAATTAAAGTCAACTCAATGCCATAAGATGCAAGTTCTAGTTCTGTTTTCATATTGGGATTATAATAGTGATTATGTGCATAAAAAATGTTTTATTCCCTTGTGAAATCAATCTTCAATTTCTGTTAGAACCATATTTTGAAACATGATTTATCTTTTTACCTTGGAACCATATTGAAGTTGCACTTGCACCATCAAAATAAATGTTTGGATTCCATTTCCAATTGGGGTCATAATAAATAATTTGAATAGTATTTGTAGAATTTACAACCATTTTAATTTGCAAACTCAAAAACCTCATGGAAATG